>JABFPJ010000224.1:0-52146 GCA_022817425.1 Gryon sp. ZL-2020 | reverse complement strand
AAGCTTTTTTCTTTTTCAGTTATCCTTATTCAGGACAAATATAGTCACATTAAGGCCAAATATGGTCTCAATTAGGACCATGTTTGTCAAGCCTTCATCATGATTAACGTGGATTCATAGAAATATTTCGGGTAGAACTAGGGACTTAGTCCAGACTCATACACGGTCATAGGGAGGGGTTCACAGGGTTTCGAAGTCGGGATTTCAGCTAGTGATTAATAAAAATCGATTCAGTGGAATATAATGTTTATTCTGATTTTAATCATTTTCGTTGAGTCTCATATGAATTTAAATCAATGGAAAACTGGTTTATTCTATAGGAAGTAAAGTTGTAAGTGCAAAATCCACTATTGAGAATGCAAACAAATTTCTTCAATCTATTTTATCAAAAGCAGAATAGATATGTTGGAAATATATTTTGCAAAAAGTACATTTTAATACAACACTTTTTAATTTAATATTCATAAAATTTTAATTTAATATTCATAATAATGCAAAGGATAATTTTATGTTACTATACCTTACATTATTATGAATTAATATTAAAATAGTCATGAAGATAATCAATGTTAAATTTAGCGATTCAGCATGTGCACTACTTAGTCATAAATCTCATTTTACTGTGGCAAAGTGTGAGAAAAAATTTACTGATATTGATAATAAGCATACGTTTTTGCGATATTATCATATCGCAAAAATAATCGATAAAATGTACTTGTAAATCAATCAGCAAAGACAATTTGTTATTCGCCGATGTTTGGAGATCAAAATCCTTGTCTGACATTAAGCGATAAGAAATTGCTACATATTTTTGCCTCCTTTGTTATTTCTGTCAATAAAAACAAACGCTTATCGGCGTTACTCTTATCATTCATTATTTTTTTTATAATTGTATCAAAATGCTTCAAATTAACGAGTACATACTTTTTAACCACCCCCCCCCCCATTTATTCTTATTCTTTAAATTTGTTTTTAGCTCTTTCATTAACATCTACGTAATTGTATTTGTGATTAAATTTGTGCATTTCATGTAATTACGCAATGTCTACTTTTTTTGTTACTTTTTATAAATAATTATAATGCAGAGAGATTTATTTTTGCATAAATTTATTAACTAGACCATGAAAGGTATAATCATTAATGTCAGATGATAGACATATTAATACATTTTGGAAATATATAAATATGAATAAATAAATTATAGTATTATTATATATATTATATTATATATTTAAAAATAGAATTATTGCTATTACAAACATTAATTAGAAATTAAATAGTTAATGATAAGTATATGTAAAAACAATGTATAAAAGTAAATGTTTTGTAAAATAACAAGTAAAGAAAAAATGCATTTATTGCAAAAAATAACAAATGTTAAAATTCAATGTACCATGACTATTTTTGTAGTAAATAATATATACCCAGCAAATGAAGAACAATTTGGAGTTCGATATTGAAATTGTAAATTGGACAAAAACACAATTTGAGCACCTTTCTTTGAATTGTAAAATATAGAATTTAATAACAACCAATAAGAATTCAGCTTTATTTCGTAAATAAATTATATATTAACTGCATGAAATTGTTCATATTGATGATGTAAAATTAAATTAAACTTTTACAATTGAATACAATTGAGTTGAATTTTATTTTAAACTAAAATTAATTTTCTTAACAATCGATATTTGATTATATTTAATACAATTTAAAAAATTCCTTCTAAATTTTAAACTGTACAAAAACACAATTTAAGTCAAGTGATTTAAATTGATTCAAATGGATTTTTGTTTGCTGGGTACATAATACAATAATCAAACTGACTCTCAATCTGACCAATTTGCATTAAGTATTGTATTTTATCGTATTGTATGCAAACGAAAATCACGTCCTTATTTTTACGTGAATACAACGTGCACATTGCAAATGTTCAGTTTTAAAAAGTAAGCCACTATAGTTGCCAGCTGACTAATATTTATAATAGTTTATACAAAAAATCATTATAAAAAATTTGTAAATTCAGTTTTTGTGAAACAGTTTAAACACTTGTTGAGTGATAAAACTTGTTTTTAACTTATACAATAAACAACAAATGAAAAGTTGCAAAAAAATGTTATCGATATGTTGACAAAATAAGTGATCGGAAATATACCGCGAAAATTGAAAAATTTAAGAAGTTTTAGAGAGGAAACGAAATAATGAACAACATTACGCAAATGTTGATTGATAAGAAAAATTCGATAAAATGCGAATAATCGAAGTGAAGGAGTGGCGATTGAGATGAAAAAAGCGTCGGACCGGCCTCTCCACCAAGTGATTTAGTTTTTTTTTATTATATTCTGTGTTGGGTTTTCTTATTCATATGTGAAACCTGTATCGAGTCCTATTCCATCAGTCGCGTTCCACCAGTCGACCGCTTGTATCAACTCGTGTCAGTGATTATTTATTGGCCACTTGGCTAATTTCTTAATAGATATAGATAAACATTATTCACAATTTTTAGAATCTAATTATGAACGCGTGCAGATCTTCATTATTAAAAGTGAGTTAAACATCTTTTCAATATTTTTTAAATTTAATTTAAAGGAAATAAAATGTATTCTACATGTAACTTTATTAAAATGTTAATGTGTTAATTTATTATTCAATTTTGTATAAATAAAATACACTAAGTTGAATGAGATTCTAATAGTTTGATATATGAATGATTCAGCAAAATATTTTATAGAAATTCCAAATTTGACAACGTGGCAGTAAATATATATTGCTTTTTACAATTTAAAGTAACAAATAAAATTTATTTAATATTTATGATTTTATGTAATTATTAATTTTAAATGTTCTTTTTTTTATTTTTTAAGTTCTAATAAGTTCTAATTGCATGTATATGAAAGAAGGTTAAACTAAAAAAAAGTTAATTGAAACCCTGAGATTACATTTTACAACTTTGAAGTACACAATTAGTTGAAATAATGCTAGACAAAGTTCAAATTTTTGTTCCAAAAGTCCTTGCAGTTGTGAAATATTCGTATCAACAAGTTTCACCATACTGCATGTATTTACGATTGCGTAAATTCGCTTTTATTATAAACACTGTGATTTATATAATTTACTCTGCTTTAAAAGCATAGAATTTCTGGTTTAAAAAATGTGCCAGAAAGTCTACGGAAAATGCAACTGAAACTTCGGATATATGTGTGAACTTTCACATATAATTGATAATGTTTCATAGTTTAATATGAAGATTCAGATAAGATTCAATATGATAAAAACATATTAGATATACGAATAAAATATATTCGTATTATAAATTACTGAATCACTTCAATTAAACAACATTATATATTAATAACAAATCGCTTGTTTAAAAAAAGAAATATTTTTTTAATTAATTATTGATGTTCAAACTCTATCAAAGTGTATGTAATATAAGAATTAACTATTTATGGTTTAATATAACAATTGAAATTACATTAAAATTAGAGAGTAAATAGAAATTGTTTAAAAATCTAATTGGAAAGCACTTTATATATAATCCCAAAATAAATTTGGTTATTATATATAATTAATATGTGGAATATGCATTACCACAATTTAATCATACACAACTCAAGTAATTATTACAATAATTATATTACATAATATGTTAGTCAAACAAATATCATATTCAATATTTGGCAGTATACACAAATAATTATCTAAATCATTATTTATTATTTTAATATTTATCATGCCTACCGAGGCTAAACTTTTTTATAACTATTTTTTATAAATATTACAGTTTTTTCGTATATCTAAAATGCTTTCATCATATTCCATTTTTTCTGAAACTTCATATTACACCATAAAATATTGTGAATTATATGTGAAAGTTAATATACAATTTTATAATAAATATTAGTAATTTATAAAAGCAGATGTAAAAATATTGAAATATTGTAGATATCGCGAACATGCTTGAAGAAAAGAAAATTGCATATGTCGACGCAACTGGCTAACCATAGTCCTCTTACGCAATTTTCCGAAGATGAGATGATGATGAAGGAAACGGGTAATTTGTAATCAAATCTAAAATACTATTAATAAGTGCATACTATTACTTTTGTTCTTAATTTATACTTTGCTTCGTTAGTTGCTAAATTTGCAAAAGAAGAAATACTACCTCGTGTACAACGGATGGAAAAAGAGGGCAGATTCGATGACGATTTGGTGCAGAAATTATTTGAAAATGGAGTAAGTCCAAATACTTTTCGTAGCACTGAATTACGAAACGTTTTAAATATGAACATATTTTTCGAAAAAGATGAATTCCTTGATAAACTGCAAAAGCTTTCCTTTTTAAGACGTTTTATTGTTCAATCCTATATTTTTCTTAAACTTTATATTAAGATGTTTAATATGAATATTTTCAAAGTTTATGGGATTAGAAACACCGGTGGATTTGGGTGGAACAGGTACGAATTTCATGTCAACTATTTTGACAGTGGAAGAAGTGGCCAAAGCTGATGGCGCAGTTGCAGCATTGGTGGACATTCACAACACCCTTGTGAACTCGCTGATGTTGAAGGTCGCGTCAAAGGAGCAAAAAGAAAAATACCTGCCGAAGTTGGCGCAAAATTATGTGCGTGACCAAAACATGTGAATTGATAAATATTTCTGCATTTTTGTTCTGACATTTAACTTGACATTTTTTGTTTATTTGTTTTCTTGTTTTTAATGATTAATGTTTTCTGAATATAAACTGGTTTTCGGTAAACAGCTTCATGTTTATTCTTGTTTTATCTTTTAGGCAGGAAGTTTTTGCTTGAGCGAAACAAGTTCTGGATCGGACGCATTTTCGCTGAAAACAACTGCAAAGAAAGATGGAAGTGATTATATTATCAATGGATCCAAAATGTGGATCTCCAATTCCGATATCGCTGGTCTATTTATTGTCTTTGCTAATGCCAATCCATCGGCTGTAAGTATATTGTATTGAAAAAAAAGAAAGAATCAAAAATGAAAAAAAAATAAATAAATGAATAAATCTCCGTAGGGATATAAAGGAATCACGACTTTTATCGTCGAAAGAGATACTCCAGGATTAAGCGTTGCAAAACCAGAAGATAAATTAGGAATCAAGGCTTCTGGAACTTGTATGGTTAATTTTGATAACGTTAGGGTATGTGAAAATGCACATTAATATTTTTACAATTTTCTCAATTGTATTTGAAAGCAAGTATTTTTTTTAACTGAAAACTTTGATTAATAAATGTTATAATTTGTAAATGAATATTTTCTTGTGATAGAAATTAGAAGCAAAATAGATATTGCAATTAATAAAAACAAGTAATTAATTATAAATGTTGATTCAATTATCAATATTGAAACGATTAGTCAAGAGCTTTCTAAGAGAAACAACATAATATGTTTTGCTAATACTTTGCGTCGAATGTGATAACAAACCGTTAACAAAGCGGAATAAATAATTGAACCAAACAAGTATTTGTTTATGTACAAAAAGAAAAAATTGTGTTTTTGTTTAATGAGTTTCGTTCAATTCTTATTATATTGCAGCAAATAAATTATTAGAAAATACGTAATGTAAAATTTAATATGATATTAATAATTTAAAATAAATTTTTTTAAATTTAAAATAATAATATTATAATTTAAATTATTAGGTTCCAGAAAGTAATATACTAGGTGAATTTGGAAAAGGGTATAAATATGCTGCAGCTTTTCTCAATGAAGGAAGAATTGGCATTGGTGCTCAAATGATAGGCATTTCACAAGGAGCATTGGATGCTACGATTCCTTATACTTTAGAAAGACAACAATTTGGAAAAGATATATTTTCATTTCAGGTATAAATGAAAGTAGTTATTTTATTTAATTTACAAATATATATATATACTATAAACTAACAAAACTAACAAATATATATATATATATATATATTGAAGCAATTAATTAACTTCAATTCAAAGTATAAGATAAATATAAAATCAACATCAAAGATTTCAGCAACATGAGTAAAAACCAATGAATAATTGAGAACTGATTTATCTCTTTAATGATACGACATTTACGTAGGATATTATTTATTGCAACGTATAATTGTATACATTGTACGTAATATCAATTGTATCCTAATTCAGTTATCGGCGAGGTCATACAAACATTTGGAACGATAATTTTTGAATTATTTAAAAACTACTTTATTTGTTATTACAAGATAAAGTATTGAAATTAATTTTAGTAATTGAAATATTCATAAATATTTTGTGTAAAAACAATTTTAAAAATGTTTAACTGAATTATTTCGTGTATATTATTTTGTAAGAACGACTTTTTATATTATATTTTAAGTCTGAATTTTGATTATTCTAGTCAATGCAACATCAAATAGCTCAAATTGTTACGGAACTTGAATGTGCCAGATTGTTAGTTTATAATGCTGCGAGGCTAGTGGATGCCAAAAAGGATGTCATGCAGGAAGCTGCTATGGCCAAATTAATGTCCTCAGGTAATTATTGTATTCTTTTATTTAAAACCGATTTTTTATACTTAGAATTGTAATTTGTATTCTTTGAGTGAAGAACGTCTCTTTTATGTGAATCATTTGTTCTTAATAAAATATAATGAATAATATTTAATAGTATTAAATAATGATAAATGTATAAAAAATGTTTAATGATATGATTTTTTTTGTATAGAAATTGCGCTAAAAGTTACGGCCAAATGTATTGACTTCATGGGTGGCGTTGGCTTTACAACATCTTTTCCACAAGAAAAATTCTTCCGCGATTGCAAAATTGGCACCATTTACGAAGGCACCAGCAATATGCAATTGTCTACAATTGCAAAAGCAATTCGCAAAGCTTATTCATAAGCTCTTTTTCCTAATAATATTTAAAGCAAAGCAACACAAAAATGTTACAAAAAATCGTACTTGTACTATATTACTTTATCATCTTTATTTTTTATACAAATAATCATACTGACATATGTATAATTTTTTAATTATAACATTAATCTATCTTTTTTGTACAATAATATAAAACTAAATGACGATGAATTATAATCTGTTTATTTTGGATCATGGGGCAACTTGAAGCCCACTAAATCGGCAGTTTCTTTAATACTTCTCTCGCCTTTGCCAGAATAAGTCACACGAATTTCTTGATACTTGCGAAGCGATTGCAGGTAAGTTAAATAAGATTCGGCTATGTATTTAAGTTCAGCTTGCGCTTTACATAGAACTTCAGATGTTTCTTTATGTGACTTTGCTTGCTCCATAATATAACGAACCATCTTATTTTCGTGCATCTTTGGATCGCACGTTGCATGACGTAACTCTCGAATAAGAGAACGAATTAGCTGTATTGTGGGATTCATACCTTTATCTGAAATTAATGACAAATTAAATTAACATTGTGTCCTTAATGATGAAGTATTTATTTCATAAATATATAAAATAATCAATGAAAATGCATTAATATAATTTACATTTCCTGCGAACGAACAAGAAATTTAATTAATACTTTTTAAATTCGGTTGGAATTTGATCTTTTTTCACAAATTCTATGGATTGATTTTGGTATCGTGGCTCTTCTTTTAAACTCCAAAAATCATTATCCACATTCCTGAGATTGTCTTTTGGAAAAACGTGTAAAGAGCTCGAGCTAAATGTTTCATAATACTCAAAATTATTATGTAGGCCAATTTCTTTGACGTATGGATACATTTTCATGAAATAATAAATATTTTTCTTCAGTTCTCTTGTCACGGAATCATTGACAACTTCATGCCAACTGTTGCCATAAATGATACAATTGTTAATATTATCATTCCAATTAGCGTATAAAAAGTTATTTAACAATTGTTTGCAACAATGAACGGCAAATAAAAGCGTCACTTTATTATCAATCGAACGTTTTCCCTCTTCATTTTCTGTAATTACATTGAGATCTAATAATTTTAAGACTTCGATCTCCGATTGATTGAACAGCGGATCGTAAATGTAAATGTCACATTGATATTGTGATTTTAAATTGAGAAGTGCGGCTAACTGATATTTCGGGCTTCGTTGACAACTGAAATTGCCTAAGCCGTAGCAAATTATTTGAGCAATTTTGTCGAGACCAATAGTTTGCAATGATTCTGATAATCCATTTATGAGAACAGTTTTATATGGCGATTCCTTAAATTCTACTACTGCATCTCGTATCTGTCTGAAATTCGTTGTTTTTATTATTCATATTATAAAATAAATCAAAATATATTACATTTTAAATTTTAAATTAAAAAAAAGTACATTTTTTAATAACTTGAATTATATATATATATATATTACAATGTCAAAGAAACAAAGATTTTCGAAGTGTGGTTTAAACAGAAAAACAAATAGAACTAATTAAATTTTTAATATTATAATTATAATGGCTTATATAAATAAAATGAGAATTTATGAAAAAATTAATGATATTTACCTAATCAAAGTTTCAAGTGATAATTGACAACTAACAATACTCCATTCTTTTCTATTACGAGACGACTTATTTAATATGTTACGCTTTTTTCCTCTTTTAACTTTGACTAATATGAAACCATCTTCATTCGACATTTTTACACATTTTTGTTTATTTTTTAATAAATTTCTTGTGCGTTAGCAGGATTATTCGTATAAATAAACTTACGTTTTTGTGTATAGATGCAAAATTTAGGTTAAGTTTAAAGTTACTAATTCCTAGGAACTTTTGATGTTTATTAGGAAGCCTGTAGAATTCTTAAAGTCCCTATAATAATATACTTTCTAACATTTATATATTTATAGTAATTTTCACTAATTTTTTAATAGATTAGCAAGATTATAGTGCAAAGTATTGCATACTCAATATTTTTAATCACACCCGTCTCAATTTTGTTGTTCGTCAGTTATTGAATACAATATAACCAATGTTCTTGCTGTATTTAATACTGAATGATCTTAAAGAATTAATACGGACAGTCCTAAGTCTGTTAAAGTGAGAAGGAAAATTTGAGTATTTTTATTAGTTTATTATTTTCATTAAATTAAAATTAATACAATGTGAAATTCCAAATTTTTTATAAATCTTTGAATTTTTTGTGATTTTTCGAAATGTCCATGAATGTTTCATTTTTTAAAAGATTATTTGACATTTGTATGAATTTTGTTGTTTTGAAAATTTGATATTTAAAGAAACCATTTTAGATTATCTTTTACAAAATGAAAAAGTAAATACCAACATCTGAAAAACAATTAAATACTTTCCCAATTCATTAATTGAGAATTTCTCAAAATCTAATTTAAATAGTAATGCAATACAATGTAACTCGTTTTCAGTAGTATTTAACTGTTTTTTTAAACTTTCTTTTTTTTTCGGATACTGGATAAAACTTTTCAATTCAACTTGTTGTATGTATATTATAATCTTTTACTTATGTAGATATTATCAACTGAAAATGTACAAGACATATCTTCACACCCATGGCGAACAATTTTCTCCTTGAATGTTTTGTAAATCAACACATTCCTTTAATACTTTCGCGTCAATCGTATTCCTAGCAATACCAGTAATCATAAAATTGCTATTGGGAATTATTAGAGAATTAGAAATAGGAATTTCATAATTCATTTAAGAAATTTCGTAATTATATTTTTTTAAAATTTTGTTCAATAAAGTTCAGTTCATGCATTTTGGATCAACGTAATTATAAAATAGTTTAATAGTGAAATAATTTGATTTATCAAATTTTATAGAAATGCTATTTATATAACATAATATTTTAAACTTTAACTATTTACTGTTCTAATTTAACGTTTACATGGAAAACAGCAATAAAATATGTATTTTCTAAAATAAAATCCGTAAGCGTCATATAAAAGTTATTTTATATGATAGGGTCAAAAAATAAAACTTCAAAAACTAAAAAGGTATACAATTTTGCATTCATGTATCATGAGGACAAGATATTTTGCAATAATTATATACTATTGAAAATACATATTTAACAAATAAATTATTTGTATATTTTTTCAAAAGAAAACTTGCATTTTTCTTTAAAATATAAACATCATTATATATAAATGCAAATTGTGTTAGGAATTAAATAATAGTACCAAAAGAACAATTTCTTAATTTAATGTTTTATTATTTATCTTACACACGCATTACCAGTGAGATTATCACGTATATATTATACGTATCATATAATATATATGTCACACATTCATTCTTATTAAACTAAATAATCTATGATTTTAAACCTACAATTAATTAGTATCGAGTGTGTTCGAATTATTTACAGTTTTGTTCTAAATAGTCCCTCAATTATATTATACACGCCGTCGAAACTTAGTTAAATAATCGTCACATCATATACACTTAAAAAAAAAATAAGAAAAAAAAGTTAATAATAACTCAACTGCATGATTGTTAAAGTAACATCCTAAATAGAAATCATTTGTACAACGAAGCAAGAAAGTAGAGAGATAAAGAGTATCAAATAATCTATCCGCTTCTAACAAATACTTTATACACATCGATCAACGAAGATGACAAAATTGCTTTTGTTTTCAAAATTTTGTTTTTGAAAATGGAAACCAATTTCAGAGACTTCAAAAGTACTCGTGCTATCGGTTATTAGTGCTTGTAATGTCTTCGAAAAATGTGACGCGCGAAATTAAAAATGCTTGTTTAAGAATGTTGCTTATCGTTGTTGTCCAACGCTGCAATATGATCCGGCTTTTCACCGCGGGCAAATCTTTCCCACATCTTTCTATACAACATTTCCAAGCCCGTCGCGTACATTTTGCAGTTAAATAATGGACTTTCGGATCTCGCCTTCCATACTTTTGCTCGTATCATTTTTAAGCTGAAACATTCATCAAATATTTCAAATTAAATAACATTCAATATTTAGATAAAACAATTAATGTAATAAACATTGAATTATTGAAAAAAATGCATACTATTCTCTATCTGTGCCAAGTCTGATAGCAATGTCTTGATACTCCTGTCGAGTTCTAGCAATGAGTTCGGGACATCCTAAAGTGTTCAATTGACTTGCGGCAACACGCGATGCAAGTGTTTCTCCGGGTAACGTAACAACTGGTGTGCCTGTCCATAATACGTCCATACTAGTCGTGTGGCCATTGCAAAGTGGCGTGTCTAAACAAACGTCAGCAAGTTGACCGCGTCTTACGTGTTCCTCCTTTGCCGCTACATTGCTAAACAAAATTCGTCCTGGTGGCAATCCCAATTGTTGCGCGGTTTCTTGCAAATTTGGCTCACCAACTGCCGGAAAACGTAACAGCCAAAGTACCGAATTTGGTACGTGTTTAAGAATCTGTAACACAAAAAGAATAAAAAATAGAATTATTTATCGAAAGAGTAATTTTAAACATTTCAATATTTCATGTTTAAAGTAATAAACGTACATAAGCCCACATATGAAGAGTCATAGGATCGATTTTGTACAACTGGTTAAAATTGCAGTACACAACTGCGTCCTCGGGTAATCCGTATTGTTGTCTCGTGGTGATAACGATATTTTGCGGCACCTCCTCTCCGGTGGCGGTTTTATTGTTAACTTGAGTGGTTGCCATGCCATTCTGTACAACGACACCATTAACAGACATTTGGCATTGGCCAGACGCAATCATTGTTTCGATTGGTGATGTTGTTGCCAATTCTGCCACTTTCAGCGATATTTCGACGGGCTTCTTAGGATCCGACGCAACGACTTCGCGAATCTCCTTTACGAGGGTATTCTCGATCATGGGAGATAAGTCGGTGGCATTTATGACCGCAACATTATCCGCTACTTTGCCTTTCATATTCAGTTTGTCAGTCAAAATAAGACGTTCTTTTAAATGTGGGAACATTTGTCTGCGAACAAAAGACAAGAAAATTCAATTAAGTTGAAAAAAGCTTAAAACGTATTTTTGCCGTATTAAATAGTTTGAAATAGTTTTAATATATTTTCCAACACGAATATTCTCTTTGCTGACCCATAAATATCCCGAAATTATAAAGTTGAAATATTTTCGAACTTGTTATCGAACTTTAAACTCGCGACCATAAATAAGAACAAAATTGGGTTATTTTTTCTTTTCATTTGAACGCTTCGATTGAAGCGAAATTTTTCCGAAACTATAAAAAAATGTATTACAAATGACAAGTTTTACTTCAATTATATTTGTTTCACCAACATCAATTCATTATATCACAAAAGATTATTATTTGCTCTCATTTTTTCTCAAATCTCAATCAATTTCAACTTCATATGCAATCTAATAGGAAATAGAATTTATAATAATTATTATTGAAAATAAGGTAAATTTGATTACAATATTTTAACTGCATTTCAATGAGTTATAATGCTATTAATAGGTGTAATAGATTTTAGAAAGATAGGTCATGCTTTACATTTCCATTTACAAAGGAAATGCAGACTGTATATTCGTTGAAATTTACCTTGCAATTTATTTTTTAATCAAGAAGCACGTTTAAATACATACAAATATATCTAAAAAGTAAATAAATTAAATTATTAAAATAAAAGTATTACATTAAACTCACCGATGGTCTCCGATGAAGTAAGTATGTGGCATGTAAGCGAGTTTCTCGCTATACTGGCTGGCGAGTTCAATTGGCGATGTAACTTCATCTGTAATGAGATAATCCATAAAACTTGCACCGGAAGTTCCCGGATAACCCAGCCACATGACCTGCACAGGAGCTGGACGTAATGCGAAAATTTCGTTACGTGCACCCTTCGTGTAGCCATTCATGTTAACCAAAATGTGAATGCCGTCCTGATTGATACGATCAGCGGCTTTGCCATTGCACGGAATTTGCGACAAATCAACAAAGTGCTCGGCTTCTTTAGCAATTTTTGCACGGAATGTTGTGCAGTCGTCAGCACTCAATGCATAACAAAATACTTCGACGTTGCGACGCTCGTGTAAGCCCGGAATCGACTGCATTAAGTGACTCGTCGGATGATTGCCAAAATCCGACGATACGTAGCCGATTTTTAAACGTGGAGTGGCGTCGCGTGGATACTTATATGGTGGTTTGTGCAACACGTGAATCTGTAAATACCAATTAATTTGGTCTTTATGTCTTAATTCAATTTGATTTATATCTTAATTCATTAGTTAGATGGTTTATGCAAAACGTTCGTGATAACATTTTCGACAGATTTTGGAATACTTGAGATAGTTTGAAATTAAGTCACAGAAAATTTGCGGAATTAAACTTAGATTATTTTAGAAATTTAATAAATGAATATTTTCAATGTTAATAATATTATGAAAATATTCATGGATATTGTTTTAATTTTACTTTTAGATATTAAATATTTTTAATATATTTTATTCTATATATTATTATTTTATACTCTTATAATAATTAATTAAATATGTGATAAAGACATCATTTTACAATAACATGAAACATTATTAATTACATGACATCAAAGATTTAAATTAATTAAATAATTGAAACATTTAATTATCAAATGATCATGAATTGCAATATCCGGGATTTTATTATATTTACAACTTTGAATTAAAAATATTACATTAAAATCAGAATAAAATATTGATACTGTTTTGTAAAGAATATGAATGTATGTTCAACATTACATGATGAAACAAATGTCGAAATAATATGTAAAATTATAATTTTAAATATTCGCATTTAAAGAAAATAAAAAAAAGAAAAAAAAGTAGAGTTAATAAATAATGAAAGAAAATGCATTTACTAAATGACATTTCTATATTTATATAAACATGTTCGCAACACAGCAGATAGCATTAAATTATATGTAACTGATTTCGGTATCACATCTATGTGGACAAAACAAATTATAAAAAGTGAAAAAAGTTGATTATATTTTGTATGAGAGGACCAGTAAATTTCGTATATTAACTTTTTCGAGTGGGCAACTTGTCATTTATATAATTTGAAATTGTCAGTGAAAATTGTATGCTAAAGATAAAACAAATGAAAAAAACGGTTTTTGCAACGGATTTTTTTTTTTGATGCAGAAAATCAATAACAAGGGAAATAACGAAATGTTAAAATGTAATCTGCGTTACGAAATTTGATAAAATTGCATAAAGTTTCTTAATGAAAATTAAATGCTGCCTCGTGTTCTACTTTGTTCATTTTTATCTCTTTAAAGGATTATAAATAAAAGCCACCAAGTGAAAAAATAAAATAAAGGAAACAATGCTTTATAATTGCTTTTAATGAAAACTGATGAAAAAGGACTTTGAAATTAAATGTATAAACATTCCAAAAATTAATCAATGATCAATTTGATAATAACCTTTTCTATGCAGAGATTAGCATGTCTCGCAGCAATGGCCTTGCGAAATTCATGAGATAAGGGATAGAGCATGGAATGATGCGGGTGAACGCTAGGCAGTCTATTTTTATCGAGCTGTTCGGCAACTATGGACACAAGTTTCTTCATCCTGGCCTCATAGTCGGTCCAATCGCATACAATTTGCAGACAATGCGCGAGATTGCAGTACGCGTCCGGAAAGTCTGGTTTCAATTTCAATGCCGTGCTAAAATTCAATGCAAACAAAGCAATATTAATTATTATCAGCTTTATTTAACACATCATTTTATCTGACAAAATTTCAATTTCATATCGAAATAACTGTATTCACAATAACAACAATGTTTTACCGATAAGACTGTATAGCTTCAGGTATATTTCCGGAATCTTTATGTATAGACGCGAGATTGGAATGTGCGTCGGCGAACGCTGGATTGATTTGAATGGCTCGCGAGTAACATTGTAGTGCTCCAGGTATGTCTTGCATTTCCTTCAGGGTGTTGCCCATATTGGAATAAGCGTCGGCGAAGCTTGGCTGAATGCGGATGGCCTCCTTGTAATGCATTAGTGCTTCGTTGAGTTTACCCTGTTGTTGTAAAACTGACGCCAAATTGCTGTGTGCTGCGGCAAATTCCGGAAACACCTGTAGAGCCTTTAAGTATAAACGAGTCGCCTCCTCGATGTAACCTTGTTCGCGTTTGATATTTGCCTAATAAGAAACAAAAAATATGCATTTCATGAGTCTTTTTTTTCTTGTCTTATTAATATTCATCCTAATAATTATATCATATCATAGTGTTTACCAAATTGTTTAACGAATCTGCATGAGTTGGACATAATCTTAGAGCTGTGTTGTAACATTCTTCTGCCTCGACCACCTGACCTTTTTCCTTGAGCGCGTTCGCCAGATTGCAGTACGCATCTGGAAAGTTTGGTTGAAGTTCGATAGCGCGACGATAGGTATCGATGGCCAGATCGATAAGTCTAAAATAATAGAAATTAATTATTAAATTATCAATTATAATGAATTGTATAATCAAATAATTAAAGTATATAAAATCATAGATTACTGAAAGTTTAAATTAAATGAATCCAAGATATTATTTTCCATTTCAAAAGTAATTAAAAATTCTATTCAAGATTATGGAAAATTGATTTGAATATGAAACTTACCCTTGCTCGTAATAAACGCACGCCAAGTTTCCATGCACGACGGCATTGTTCGGACTGAGATTGAGTGCACGCAAATAAGCAGCGACGGCTCTGCAAATGAAATAAAAGCAACACTTATTTTATTACTTCCGAATAACGATAATCATCTCGTTCAATAAATTTCATCGGATTATAATAAAGACTAAAATTTAATTTAAATCGAGCGTTTTTGTATGCTTTCTTTCATCATGCTTTTTTCTCTTTTGAATTAAAAGAATTAAAACACACGACTTCATTTTTCATATATTTTTTGAAATCCTTTTTTATATAAAAATAACTTGATTTAATATTTAAAATAAATTTAAAAAGAAAATTAAATGATGAAATGAATATGAATGTAATTTAATTTGTTACGTAAAAACTACTTTTTTGTAGTTGCTTTGAAAAAATATTTTATTACCCTGGCTTTGACCTTCTTTGTTATATTACAAAAGTATTGTTGAGAGCAACAAAAAGGAAAAAGATCAATGAAAACATATTTCGAAATAAAATCATGTTAAAATTAGAGCAAAAGTTTGTTGCTCCAATTCATCATTTTTAAGTTTTGCTCATTTTCATATTGAATAGCTTTTTTTATTTTTAACGCCACTTACTTTGAAGTTTAATGAAAAATCAATCAAACCCAAACTTTTGAATGATTAAAACACGCTTAAAATATAATTATAATTTTATAATAAATTATCACGATCAATATCAACGATTATAAATAGAATACAAAATTGTGCAAATATTTTTTCTTTTCATTTGACTCTCCTTTAATCATCTATTCATTCCATAATCATAATTATCCCTATATTATACTTCTTCATTTTGTAATTATGTATACATGTAAATAATTTATCATCATTTTTTGCATTGATTTTTATTACGTCTATTTATATTCTTATTCAAATTAAATAATTAAGTTAAAGGACATCCTTGATTGAAATCTATTGATATTTGTGTCATCGCAAGCGCTATTTTTGATTGTGTCCCTTGCAAGTTTTCAACCCACAAGAGATAATAAATAAAGTGTTTCCACGTTGTCCCGTGTAATTTCAGTTTGATCGTGAAAAATTAATGAACGTAATTTATACCCCAAGCGACGGCATTGATTCGTACACAAGTATTTTTTGTTGTCTCTTTTCATTCGACGTCTTTAACATTAATCAAATTTTATCTTTCAAATTAATCTTCCAACGATTGGACAATTTTCTCATTTGTTCGATTTTGCACAGTTTCATCATTTATATAAAATTGGTCGTAGGAATAAACATTCAATTATTACACTGATATTTTTACTTTATTTTTATCGTATTTTGCAAAAGTTCATTACACAAACAAATATTTTAATCAACGACGTTAACGTTTTTTTGCATTTTTCATTAAAAACTTTTAATTTAATTTCAAAACTTGAAAACACTGAATGGAGCCATACTTTCAGCGAAGCAAAATATTTAAAACGAATATAAATAAGATTTCTTAGCACAATACTTTAAAACCCGCAAATGAAATTAAATAAAAACGAAGAAACATTGCAAAAAATACATAAAACATTTTTTCGATTTTATTCAATCTCTTTGTCTTTGTGTATTGAAAATCGTTTATTTCAACTGAAAACCAATATGTTTTCAAGTGTATTATTTTAAGTTTTACGAGATTTATTAAAGTGAAAAGGAAAAGTCAGAAAATAAAGAGTTTACACATCGAGTTTGTTTCAAGTTTTGTTTAAACAATTTTTATATTGCATTTCTTTTCGATTGCGTATCAAGTAAATTCAATTATAATGACTGATGTAAAAGTTTGTTGCAATTGAATATTTAGCTGCAGTATGTAAGTTTATAATTGTTTCGATTGATTGAAGTGCGGAATAATTAAAATCATTTAAAGCTATTAAAGACAGTAAAAAGGTAGCAAAGTCAAAGTGAATTTCAATCTTATTTCGAAATTAGTGAAATGTTCTTTTTATTCTATTTTCTTCTTTCTTTGAATATTTGAATATTTAAATTTTTGCAAAAAACAATTTACACATTACTGTTACTTGTTTGAATATCCATTTCGATTAATGTTGATTGTAAATTTGTAAGAATATATTTGCAGCTTAAATATTCAAATATTATGTACTGTAATTCACTTATGACATGAGTTTTGTTTCTATGCAAAATACATTGTATAAACTCTCCATTTTGTCAATAAAATTCATTGTATGGCTGAAAATTCAAATATTGATTATTAATTAAATCATGAATGAAGTAATGAATGTTTTAGAAATATTGATAATTCAATAATTGATTAATAAACTAGTGATTATTAAATGACGCTTAATAATTAATATTTCATATTATATAAAATACTCATAACAACAGAATCAACAAAACAAATGCACAAAATTTAGCAAAAAGGAAATATTGATGTCGAAGTATTTATTCTAACTTTAAAAGTTATATACAAATTTAAAGTAATATAAAAATGTTGAAAATGCAAAAGTACCTTAATTTACGGTACCAATATCTCAACATATGAGCAGTCGTGTTTTTACATTGAAATAATTATCATGTATCAGTACAAAAGCAAAACTTCGTATTTGTAGCCTTCTTATATTGTACAACTTTGTCGAACTTTTAGTTGTACATTTTGTAGCAGTTTAAAGAGAGTACAAATCAAACTACATGGTAACAGTTATTTGCACAACGACAAAACTGTAAATAAGATAAGTTCACACAAATAATTGTCTTATATAAATTTAATTATTTATTAACTTCACTAAAATAGCAATTATAGCTAAAGTTGCAAGTAATACTTTCGAGTTTTGTAACGCCGTTAATAATGGAAAATTACTTCAACTTGACTAACACAGTAAGTTTATAAGTAAACATATTTTGAACATATAACATTTTATGAGAACAAATAACATTCATACAAAGTTGACAAATAACAATTCATTCATTAAATCTCGACATTAAAATGTTCAATGTATGAAATTTGAATTTCCATTAAAATGAATCTCATCAAATTGTTTCATTCATAAACTTACTTGCATTTCTTCATGTGTTCGATTACAAACCGCGTTACAAAACCAATCATTTTCTAATTATTTTACTTTTCTATTAAATTAAATCATTTTCCTTATTAGAGTTTAAAATCACTTGTGAAAGAAGAAAACTTAAAAATATAAGAATAATAATAAAAAAAAGCTACGAGTTTGGTTGAGCAAAAGCGAAGAGGAATGCGAGCGAGCGACGGTTTTATTGGTTTTGATTTAGGCGGACCTTTTGATCCAGGACTTAACCCAGGCGACGCATCCTGGCGGCGTGGGCTTTGCGACAGCGTTCTGCAGTTGCAGACGAATTGTGTGTGCAAGTGTGGTCGAGGGCGAGATCACCGTGTAAACGATAACGCACTGGTACTCCATCCCTCCATTGTCGTGTGTAAAATCAGTTCGCGTCAATCATCAAAGCGTTTCTCTTCTTGCAATCAATTCAACAACTGACTCATTTTAAGTTAAAAGTGATAAACGAACGAACAAAGCGAAAGAAGACGCGAACTTTTTTCCCCCTTTTAACTTTGATTGAAACGACGGCAAAAAAAACCCAATAAAAGTCACTCAAAGTTTAATATTGATTTCGAACAAAAAAAATTGTTTTTCAGAAGTTTGAATTTCAGTAGATGATTTCAGAGAGATGATTGAAGATGTTAAAGGGAAAGAGCAAAAAGGAGGAAATTAATGAATTGTTGTTATTGTTTGTTGTTGTTGGATGTAAAAGGATGGTTTGTTTGTGAAGCGTGGCAAACTACGAGCTAAACTACGGCGAATCGGGAGCGGCAGTGTGCTTTTGCACAGAAGGCGACCGGCGACGCCGACGCCGTTCGGGGGCGGCGTTGCTAGGTGATCCAGGTCTCGAAGCGCGCACGACGCCCGACTTACGTCCTCGCAAGACGAGAAACGGATTAGAGTAATCATCGCCCCGCGTTTCGTTCTATCATTGGATTATACTAAAGTCTATTAATCCGCGGTCTTCGAATCGCCTCTTTTTTTTATCGTTACAAATGTTTTGCTTTCGCCTTTATAGTACTCGCATTAAACCGAATTACCCATAAACGAACTCAAATTTATCGCCTTTATTTGACGCTTTATTACATCTTTAAACCAATGTTTGGTTTATCTTTTTTAATTTATTATAATGTTGAGTGATTTTGCAAGTCATTTTATCTGTTTTGATTCAATTATTTTTAATTATATAATATACACTAAAGAAGTTCTTTTCTCAAAAATTACTATAGTAGATAGTTCAATAAGAAGACAATCCTTTCTCTGTTATTATTGCAATATTAATGAAAGATAAATATTATAATTTAAATTATTACGACACGGTACTGTACATGATTAATGACTTAATCAAATAATTCTAGTAGTTTTTTCTCAATAATAATAAATAATAATAAATATTGCAAAAATGATAGAAAACGGGTTTTTTCCTTACTTAACTATGTAATAAACATAATAATTTCTGCGATTATTCTTTTATAAGTATAAAGAATTCTTACAGATTAAAAGTTGTTGGATGAAATGTTGATTGATTCTTACATTTTGAAGTAAAATTGAATTGAAGTAAGTAAAAAGTACTATTGAAATTCTGTATAATACATGATTCAATCAAGAGAAGTGACTTTGTAATGCAATTAATGTTTTAACATTTGATTCATTGATGCGTAAATAAGGATGGTCTGGCACATTATAATTGGCGAGTGTTTGTGGTTTGATTAAGATTTCAAAGTGGCGAATCGATAATTTGCTATGCAAGTGGTGGCAGGATTTGATATTGTGAGATTGATGACATTTTTATTCGTATTTTACTTTGGCACGTCGAATACAGTGAAAAAGGAGATATAAGAGAGAATAGATTTTTAAAGAATCACTTAAGAGAGAGAAAAAGAAAACACAAGAGATTTCGAAAACTTTAAAAATTCCACTTCCGCCATTATCTGTAATTGTCAAGTCCACCTTGCAATTCCTAGTGACGATAACAAAAAGAGTCAAACAATCTAACGAAGTGACTCAATTGCAGATGAAATTTGCTCAAATGAGAGATGTTGATTTTTCATGAAAGTTACATATGTGACAAAAGAAATTTTTGCGTCAACAAATATCTATCTACAAAAATGATTCTTTTAAATGGAAGAAAAACTTAAAAAATTATTTAACCGTAAATTTAAATATGCATATTATTTCGTGCTTATTTTATACAATTTAATATTATTTAAAAATAAAAAGTCATTAGAATTAACTGAAATTCGGATAAAATGTATTACACGTTGAAGTTAAGATATATAAAATGTAATATCGACTGTTAAAATTAATATTTTATACATTATTCATTTGAAAAATATTCAGTCTTGAATATTGCATAATGATGTAAAATTCTCGGAACTGAAGAAGACTTCTGGACATAGTTTCTTTACATTTAGTAAAGTTTTTGTTCATTTTCAGTTGTTTAAGAGCAAACTTATTCAACTTAAATTTTAATATCCTATTTACAAATGAAATTTTCCTTACTCGAGAGGAAAAGTTAGTTTTCCCATTCTCGTAAGGAAAAAATAGTATACTCAACTTGTGAATTCAGCAGAGTTTTCTCAAACCTCTCTGAATTCACTTTTAGAAATCTCTCTGCAGAATTCACTAGTTAAGTAAAATACTATTCCCTACCAAGGGAAGGAATAGGTACCTTTCCATCATTCACTGAAAGGAGAAAAATATTTTCCTTTCACACAAAAAGAAAATTCCATTTGCTTCTAATTTTTGTGAGAAAAAGTAACTCATTAAATGTATACTTTTTTCATATTCTGGTACAACACGAAACATCAATGCAAATAAAAAGTGCAAGTAAAAGATGAATAAAAATAGAAAAAAAAAAATCAAGAAAATGAAAATAATAATGCTTTTGATCGGCTTTGCATCAGTTTTTGCGTTTAAATTAAACGCTTGACACGATTACGCGATCGCAATGTTGAGATGAAAATAAATTTAACGCTAGGGATTCTTCTTGGGTTTTCACTTTTGTCATTGGAATGCGAACTCAATGTAAATGAGTTCGATTCTGAGTGAAGTTGCGATGCAAACGCAAAATGAAAAAGGAAAAAAAATTTATCAAAAGCCATAATACATGCGCGATCAACCCTAATCTTATCATCATAAAGATGAAATGAGCGCATAAATTGTACGCTCGGAAAAATACGGACAAAAAAGCGCCATAAGTGAAGCGACGTGAAAAATCAATAGCTGGTTCGTTTTCCAAAGGGTACATCATATATATAGGAGTGGCTCGATGAATAATCGAGCGAAATCGCGGTTCGTTAAGTTTACTTTAGAAAGAAAGATGTAACTATCTGGCTGGCTAAGGTTCACGACAAATTTTATGGGGACTTTGGGGCTTTGCTTGTTCGAAAAAAAAAGAAAAATATAAATGAGCAAAAAACACGAAGAAACAAAAAATAGTCAAGTTCTCTTGACGACTACATCAGTTTTTTTTTTTTTATTTGCTCTGCTTTTTATTCTTTTGAAACTTACGTAGGATATTAACGACAAAAGAACAGAAGAAAAGACGCTGAAGTATGAGCACATTCATCGAATGATATAAACTCAATTTCTGTTAGTTTCATATAAACATTTGAAGAGGAATTTGGACGAAAATACTATTGTTACTTCTGCAAAAGATACTGGCAGTTTTTTACTAAGAAGTTTTTTCATGTTACGACAAAATTTTTGATACATTTTCAATTTAACTTGATATTACAATGAATGAACTAATTTACAAAACAGTTTATTAGTAAGTTATAATGTGATAGAGAAAGTTATAAGTAATGCAGGAAGTGCCAATAAGTCAACAGTTCTTTGTTACAAAACTTGAGAATGGGTCATTAGTTCAATATGATTAGCAGCAAAGTCAACTTTATTATTATTTAGATTAAATTTTTGAAATTTTTAAGCAGACTTTTTCAACAAATAAATTTGATGAAATTTCGTAAATAATTGTGAACGAATTTTATAATTTTATAAAATATTTCAATTCAAAAATATTTACATTTTAACACATTTATGAAATTTATGAAATTTCTTATTTTTATTTTGTACAAATAAAATGTATAATTAAATACATTTTTAATATTTCACACTTTATATTTATAAAAAAAGACAAAAAATTGTTTTGTCAATTAAAATTGTACAAATGTGATTGAAACTGAAATAACGTTAACTTGATTTAAAGTGTTTAACTCTTGCCTATCATCGATACACAAATATAATCAATGAAATAATAGAGTTAACTTTTAATCTCGCACTCTAAATTTGATATCGATTGCG
Organism: Gryon sp. ZL-2020; assembly: GCA_022817425.1. Taxonomy (NCBI): domain Eukaryota; kingdom Metazoa; phylum Arthropoda; class Insecta; order Hymenoptera; family Scelionidae; genus Gryon; species Gryon sp. ZL-2020. The sequence goes on along the minus strand of JABFPJ010000224.1, from coordinate 29,231 downwards.
TATTACATTATTTTACATTTTTACAATCTCTTATTAATTTGTGTTTTTTTTTAATTTAACGAAATAAATTGTATTTTACATCAATTTAGTAATATCAATTTATTTTATAAAAATTAATACAATGAAAGTTTATTCTTAGACATCTACGTTTATAGTTAGTTCTACACATAAAAAATATTGTCACAAAAATTACTATACTAGTTGTGTAAGAAAAACATCTGTTTTCTGTAATTTTTACAATATTAGTTGAGAACAAACTACAAGAATTATTTGCATTATTTCCATACTGTATAATAATAATTAAAATAATGTTGATATTGTGTCTTATTAATATTGCGAAACTTACAAAAAAAGACTGTCTTCTTACTTAAGTTTCTAGTACAGTAATTTTTGAGCGAATAATTTTCTTATAAATAATAAAACATACATTTGTTACATTTAAACTGATCAACTTTTTAAGTCTAGATAATCAGATTTAAGATTCATTGAGAAGAAGAAGAAGCTTGCGAATTGGAGCAAAAGTGGGGCGGTAACGGGAGGGCAGTCAAATTCAAAAAAACGGAGCCAATGCGTGAGGTTGTGCCAGCGAACGCAGCCGTATTTGCTGCAAATCAATAAGCCAACTACATATTGCCCCTTCCAGTTTTGTCCTAAGGACTTCGAGACATCGGTCCAGATTTTCGGGACAAAATTAAATATTTCATTTTGACAACTTTTCCCAAAACTTCATTTCATTATTCCTTTTTTCTCGATTTTTTCCATTTCCAAATCTAATTAAACTTGGGAATCCAATGTTCAAATGAAAGTTCTTGTTAATTTCACTTTTTTAGTACATATATAATGTATAAGATGAAATATTAATGAAAATCTCAGAAATTATTTTGTCGGATAATTATTTTTCGAATATGGGCAAACTATTATAGAAAGTTTAATATAGATGTCAGAATGATAAACAAATAGAAATGCAGAGACCAGCAATGGAAATTTGCAACGATTAATAAACAGTGGGGAAATAACGTCGGAGGTAATTGGCACGGGAAAACAAAGTTTTCCTTCAGTTAATGAAAGTGGAAATACATATATAGAGTCGGTTAGTCTGCGAGTTAATGAAATGCTCGTCAGTTAATTGCCAATATTGTTTAAGGCACTCGTATTTGTCATTATATGCAATCCCGGGACAAAAGTCTCAGAGCATTAATAGTTTTATCATCAACGTTTCTATTTTTACATGAATCCTTGAATACGAGATCTAGCAAAAAGTATCTGAAGTATTTGAAATACTTTTTTGAATATTACATTTTAACTTTGTAATAACTTTTTTCGTCGATATCCCTTTTCTGTAGTCTAATCTACTTTTCTATTATTTGTCGATATTTCAACAGAAAAGAGACATTTACTAGAAACAAGAAAAGCTCTAACATCCATTAATAATTATCAGTTGATTTTTCTTTCATCAGTCTAAGTGCATGTTTTCTCAGTTACGGGCAAATGGCTTCATTCACTTTATTTCACGAGCTTCTTCGTTATATATATATATATGTATATTTTTAAGTTGTAATTTTTGTATTTTTGTATTTTCTTTACCACGATCTTTTTTTTTAGTACGAAATTTCGTAAGCCACTTGAAACGAAGTACAGTTGAATGTTCAGATGTTATTTCCGTCTTTTTTTTTCTTTCCCTTCTTTTCATTGAGAAAAAAGAGTTGAATTATAAATTCAGACTGCAACCACCGGAGTCCAAAGTTTTTTCGTAAAGTCAACTTCCACCAGACGTACTTTATAGTTCACATTTGCTCGCAAAACTTGGCACCATTTCACTCAAGCACAAATAATCCTAGTAATAATTACCGAAATATACGTGTATTCACATCAACTTGATGCATATTTACTTTATCGTTAATTTTACGTATAATATTTAGTTAAATAAATTCTTAATACAAATGAAAATAATAATAAATTAAATGGGTTAACACTAAAATATATTGAATTTATAAAAAGTCATAGCTTTTTAGTATTAATATGTCATAACGACTTTATATCGTATAATTCAAAGTCAATGTGTCATTCTGACGATATTACTACTGTTTTATGTATTTCATGGCACTTCGCAGCATTTTTTGAAAGCAATATACATTTACGTTGAACGATTTCTCAGAAAAAATCGAAGTGTATTTTAAAGTCATATTATATAATCGAATGCATTTTATTTTCAACTAATAATAAAATGTTCATACGTGATCTTTTTATAATTATTACTATTTTACATGCACAAGATGTCAAAAAATCATTTTTAATAAAATTGCATAAAAGCCGTTCTATTTGATATTGAAAATTTTAATTTAACTTGTATTATTCAAGAAAAAGATAAGAAGAGAAAATTTTTGCTGAGTTTTAATAAAAATATGCATTTTTGAAACTATATTAGCAACAAAATTCATATTTTCAATGAATGAGAAAAATATTCATATTCTTTGTGATAATACAAATATTAACTTCTTAATAATTTATTGTATGTAAATATAAATATTTGATTGTTTAACAAATTAAAATCAATAATTGAAAAAGTAAGTTATTCCTATTTCTAGAAAAAAGTAATAAATAAATATATAAGAAGGCATATATCGTGGCGGCATTTAAATGAATACAATTTTAATGAATGAATTTTATCGGAGACAACGTTTTGGTATAATAGAATGAGACACTGCATCATCGTCATTGCATTTTAACAGAATTAAGATGTTACGATGATGATAACACTAATTGCATAGTAGAACTTTGTTATCGCTCTAAGGCAATGTAAAACTTTATAGACGCTGCGAGTTTCATTTTGCACTTTGTCAGAATTGATAATGTTATAAATAATGTATTGCTTGAAATACTTGAAAATACCTTTATATAAAAAAAGTAACACTGTCAATAAATAATTAATAATTTATCCATGCAAAAAATAAAATTTCAACAAATTCCAACTGAAATGACTTTCATTAATATTACTATTTCATTTAAAATTCAATTAATTTTATTGGAAGCATTGCTTTTGAATTGTGACATATTAAATTATTATATGTATAAATATACATATAATAATTATAATATCAATTACAAGGAAATGTGAAGTTTAAATTTTTATGAGATTGGAAAAATTATGTTTTCAATTAAGTGTATAAACAACATTTTGCTTTAATACTTTTTAATATAATGCCCTTTCCGTTATTATTTTCACCCTATTAAGTAATTTTTTTATAAAAATGTTTAATAAAAAAATCTGAAGTCTACATAGCTATTAATATAAGAGGTCACTGACTAATTATATTAAACATTTTTATTGCGTGGAAATAATGTCCTTTAATAAGATATTACATTTTTTTTTTCAATGCAAAATTAATAACTTTTTCTATTTTTAATTCGATAACATGTCATCAACAATCGTCTCATTTATTGATTAAAGTATTTGTTATATTAGTTTTACATTTTTTTAATGTATTGTTTTGAAATTACAAAGTCTGACAAATGATAACGAATAAAGATGAATTATTTAATGGTTTCTAATATAGGACATATTGAAACCTTGCAATGCAATATTCGTTATTTGTTATATGCAAAATATCAATATAGGATTTTCTATTAATTTGTATTAGCTTTTTATTACCGAGTCGTTAAGTGAAATATATTTACTTGATTTAAAATAATCAAATAATATTATTGTATTTTAATAAAGTACTTAAATATTTTCAGTTGCTTTTAATCTCATTCTCCAGTTTCAATAAATATTATATAATTAATAAGATATTTAAGAAAATTAATTACCATTTATCAAGTAATTTATGTAAAGTGAATGCAAAATTTTTATCAATAAAATAAAATTTCATATTTTAAGCTTGAACATTTTAAATTCAATATGTAATTTAAACTGCGTCATAAAAAATATAAGCAATTAAATGTATTGATTACATATTAGACTTGCTTACACCTACTATTCTCGTTATATTTTTGATATCAATATTGAATTTGAACTGAGCATTAATAATTAAAACATTTCAAGAGTAAATAAATTAAAAATAAGCCATTAATTACACTTAAAATGATTTTAGTCGAAAATGTCTTAAAACCCAATATTTTAAATTTAATAATAATCCATCATTTTGACATTTAAATCCGAAATCAAATACAGCTGTAACCAAACTCGCGAATAGTTAATTGGACATTCGAGCTAAATGATCAAGTAAGATGATATTCCTCTTGTCGATAGTTTAAATACTCGATTTCCATTTCATTTTACTTTCAAACAAATTCAAAACTATTTTGTTGCAACTTATCGTTATTTCAACTTTTCAACCTTGAACATTTTATACAAAAATATGTTTTCACTTAAGAGTGATGGTAAGGTCATCTATCTCCATTCCGCTCATTCCATACACGAAATTTGACTCTACTTCTCTCTTACTTATGAAAAAGCATAAGCGACTTTATTCATCCTTTTCAGTGGATAACAAAGCCGTATTAATCTATCTCTTTTTTATATATAAAATGTTCATCTGTCTTTCTCGCACCTATGAACAATCTTATTCTTTCAATTATTATATTCTAATTTGCAAATTGGAGTAAGATAAATTGTACAGTAGAACCTCGATTATCCGAGATGGCCGGGAACATGCATACCTCGGATAATCGAAATCTCGTATAATACGAAATAACATAATTAATAGCAATTGAAGATGGAAAATATTAATTTCATTGATATACCAATGCTATAATTGCAAAAACAGAGATTTTTAAAACAGTTTTTTAGTTTTATTATCTATTATTTATATTATTAATATGGATTGATACGTGAAAAAGATGACTTTAATAGAAGAAAATTTGGAAAAAATTCGTTTTATCCGAGTTTTTTCGGGATATCCGAATCGGTTGAGTGGCTCGGATAATCCGGAACATCGGTTAAGCGAGGTTCGGATAATCGAGGTTCTACTGTACTGAATAAGAATAAATGATGTTTACCTGTCGAAGATGCGGGCCTCCTTGAGTACATTTCCCAGATTGATGTAAGCGTCCAGGAAGTTTGGATCAAGTGCAACCGCTTTCTCAAAATGATGAATGGCCAGCCAAATTTCGCCTTGCGCGTTGAATACGCAACCGAGATTGCTCCAGGCGACCGCAAAATCTGGTCGCGTCTCGATGGCTTTCAAATAGCATGCCTAGAGTCAAAAGCAAACACAAGTTTCAAGCAAACGCTCGAAATTCTGATCAGGACGCGCCGCGCTTTGCCCGTCCTCTCGTTGCTCGCGCTGCTCCCTTAAATGTGTTCATATCTCCACATCGTTTCGTCATCGTCATTAATTACGAAAGATAAACAATTACATTTTAAATTATCGTAATGCTTAATAGCTGTATCATAAATATCATCGTCATTCCATTCACTGTAATGTATGCATCATTGGACATATATATCTAGAATATATTATGTATTATTATATTATATATAAATAGAAAACCAAATAAAACGAATTTGATCAATTTTTGTTATTCGATTCTACGTGAGTGAAACAATTTTCGAATGATTTTGCATTGATAAAATGACAATCAAAATAACTCGTAACGAAACATGGGGAAATAATAATAAAAATTTTGAATCTTCGTTTTTTTGCAATTCTTATTTTATCGTTTTAATATGGAGGTAAAAACGAGTTTGACTGATAAGCAACAATTATATCTTCTTTTTTTGGTATTTTCAACTATGGTTTATTTTTAATTCTTACGTGGTTTTGTTATTTAAAAGAGAACGTGTATTTGAATTTAATTTGGCACACTGAAAGTCTTTTTCATTTAATTTACAAATGTAATTAATCTTTATTCCAATTCAAGTTTTAATTAATTTTAATTGTTAATTAATTTTCTATTTATTTACACGAAAAAAGCTTTCAACTGAAACTGATAATTAATTCTATAGAACTGAATTTCATTATAATAATTTCACGAAGCACCTACACCTTTTTCTTTTTTCACCGTTGTCTTATTTAACATTTCATTTAATATGAATGATTGATTTATTTGCAATAATCGAAATATGACTAACTTTTCCATTGTTTAAAACAGTTAAATAATAATTCATTGAATTGATAAACCAGTTGACAACAATATTGTTGCTCAAAAACAAACAAGTCCCCATACAATCAATACGCTTTCTTTACAAAAGACAAAAATTCCCAAATTACATAATAATAAATCCATTGAAAGCAACCTAAAAAAAGAGTGACGTGATGAAAAATCATAATAATGTCCCGAAATCATAATTCCCCTAAATGGTGTTGATTTTCCCTAGATGATGAAAATGAATGTTAGGATAGAGGAACAAAATAATAATAATATTACTAATAACAATAACAATAATAATAAGGAAAGCTTTCGTGAATTCAAGAGGAAGATGGTGAAGACGCGCGCGAAACGCCACGCAGATGGCGCTGCCGGCTCTCGGAAAAGCGTCCCGCGGAGCCGGTGGCGCCGCCGGTCGCAAAAAAGTTCGTCAACTTAATTGGTCGAGTAACTTTTTTGAGGAACAAAGCAGTGGCGCCTCAAATATATTTCTGCTTTCAGGCTTTCATTTTCAAGAAAAAAAAAAGAAATTATTTTGAGAAGAAACAAAAATATCATAGAAAAGAAAATGAAAGAAACAGAGAAGACAAAAGTAAATCACAAAGTTAACTAATAATTAAAGATAAATCAATGTTAAGTTTAACCAGAAAACAATTGCGACATGAAAGACATGTTGAGAAAAGAAAGATGGCGGATGAAAGAGAGAGTGGAAGGAGAAAAAAAATCAAAGTTCATGGTGTCGCGCATTTTGAGAGGCGGGCTGCAATTTTTTTTTTTAAACAGTGTAAATCCGTACCTAGAAATTGTTTAATGAGAGGGCATTTGGATCGACTGGTTTCTGAAGGGAAAACAGGATAGATGACGTAATAGATACATCTTTTTCTTAAAACTGTTTGTATATTTACATATATATATGTATATATATATATTTTGTTTTACTTACCGAAATCTGTAAATATGGATGGATAGATTTTGTAGTTGGTTTGAGTAGGTTGATTGCAGGATTAAAAGGAATTAAGAGAAGATATGAAAAAGGAAAGGAACGAAACCAGCCTCGGGATCTACTTTACCTTCGTTGTACCCTTCGGTAGGTTGACGGTATGTACGGGTCGTAAGCTCTCATAATAAACTTAGATTGAGAGTCTCAGTGTAACTGAATAACCAGATTCAGATTCACCCTTTCACCAAGGAACCGAGGTGTAACCGACCAATCCCATCGCCCCGATCTCTCCTTCCTAGAGTTGACCATCCCATCCACAACAATAAGACAGCTGCATTAATCTCTTTTTTTCTTTTCCAGAACACTCAACATTCTGCACATTTCTTTAAACTTTTTTTTTCTTTAGATATTTAGCTTTTTTCTTTTCTATTTTTTTCGTATCAAATCTAAAAGTCTTTTACTTTCAAAACGTAATTTGAATAGATAAATATAAATAACTACACTCCTCTTTAATCAGCTTCCATCAGCCACGTTATTCAAATTTATCTTTATTACGTCTGATTTTAAAACAAAAGTAAATAAAGTAAAGAAGAAGATTGAAAAAGAAAAACAACAAACATTTAAAGAAATAAAAAATTTAGTTTTTACTTTTACGTAATTGATTAAATTAAAATATTTAACAATGTTTAATACTGATTCAGTTAAGATTGAAAGTTGCAAAATTGCTGAATTTTCTCGAGAACTACAGGCGATGGCGAGAAAATGAAAATCTCGTGTGTGGTTTTTCTTTTCTTCTGCTTTGATTAAGGTTATCTTTCATAGGGCTTCATTAGCGTGCCAGAGAGTTCTCAGGAATGTTCTCAGAGTTGCAGAAGACATCGTTCGCGCGCATCGCTTCTCATTTTAAATTCCACACTCGTAGAAAAGTAGACCAATTTTGTTTAAATCATAACAAATAAGGACAATTCAAACTTCATTATACAATTTAGTTCTTTTATTCCGTCTATAAATATTAGTAATTAATTTGTGTTATTCTACGAATGTAAATCGCCAGCGCCGCGCTGCAATAAAATCAAGCTACTTGACCAATAAAGAAATGTACAAAATTTCAATCAAATTTTTACTGTAAAAAATATGTTTGCCAAAATGTTCATTACTTAAAATACACAATTTCAAAAATTGTGTTTTTGTTTCATTGACCATAAGAATAAATTAAAACTTACATTTCCACTTTGTCGTTTTATTGTAATTTTTACATATTCCTCTTGTATATTCAACAAAAAAATATTTTCGTTTTCTTTTCCTTGCTCGGTTTTAAAAGTCAAGTAACCTCGCGCCACATTGATGGATGGGTGAATCATTGATGAAAAGATGGACAGACAGTGGACAAAAAAAGAATGGCGTGAACTTAGCAACTAATTCGCGCGCAGCTTGGCTTCATTTAACTTTGTTCAAATAGCATTCATTCGTCCAAGTTATATTTCTTATAAGACTCGCCGCAAAATGAAGCCAAACTTATTCAAAAAAGAAATACACTCGAGGCAACGCGATTGATTAATAAATTCATCATTGACTGAAAATAACAAAAATAATACAAAAGCAACAGTAACAATAAAGAAAAAATGTGTTCTTTTCAAACGTTGCCAGGAGTCGCGCCAAGATCCTCTTTTTCAGCAGTCTCCATCGAACCTAAATGCACCCAACAATTCAAACAGTGCCGAGCGTCGTTCTACGAAATGATACATATCGAGAACGTCATCTCACGGGGAATTGTTGCAAGAAACGCGCTTTTTTCTATTAAAAACATCATCATCACTTAAACTATGAATGAATTCAATATCATTGTTGATTGATTAATCAAACTTTTTAATTACACTTTTTTCTTTCATTCTTTTCGAGGTAAAATGGCTATTTTGGTAATAATAAAATTTCGCGCGCCGCGCGCATATCGATCTCGTTCGAGGCGCGCGAACACAATATTTCTGCAAGACTTCAAATTTTGATATTCACACTTTTCAAAGATAGGAAATTGCGTTACTTTGTCATGCTCAGGAAATTCCTCAGAACTGGACCGGCCGCGTCAGACGTGATTCGCGCATTCTTTAATCATACATTAAATATCGCTATTACAATTAATACCGATATAACAACATTTAATACAAATAAAATTATACAATTATTTAACTATAGTTTACATTTTTTTCGATTTTTTTATTCTTAATTGTAAACTTTTTTGACTTTGTTTGTTAGCTAAAACTAATATGTGAATGCGGGAATCGTTCTGCACAGATGATAAATTACATTATATGTTTTAAGAAGTCAACGTACCTTAGCCTCGTCGAGTCGTGTTAAAGCTTTCAAAAGATTACCAAGATCACTTCGCACGCAATACAGATCCTGCAATCAATAACAATTCATTTTAGTACAACTTAGTAACCAACATCTTAATATAAAATTAATGCTATTTTTTTCAATTTCAATTTTTCTATTTCAATTCCAATCAATTTACTTTTATAACACACTTTTCATTATTGCTTAGATATAATTTCCATTTGTTTAACTGAATTGAATTTTTTGTATAATTAAAGGAAGATAAATATCGTTTATTCCATTATAAAATTGTCTTGCTAAGAAATGCTTAAAGTTCAAATCAATTGAAAGAAAGCAATAAAAAAGATGAAGGGATGCATACAGGGTTGTATTGCAGAGCAGTTACATAAGCTTGCACAGCTTGTTCCATGTCTCCTGCGGCGACTAACGCCGCGGCGAGATTAATATACCCGTCGATAAAATCGGGCTTTAGTCGCACCGCATGCCGGTAATTTTCCAACGCTTCCTGCAGTTGGCCACGTTCTTTGTAGACATTGCCCAAATTGCTATAAGCCTCGGCCAACAATGGATTCTGTTTGATTGCTAGTGTGCTGAAGTGCTCCGATCTGCAATTTTAAACATTATTTTAGATTTGTTTCACTTATTTTAATATTATAATGTTATTTTTATTTGTGTTAATATTGACATTATTATATACATTTTATGTTTAAATATTTGTAAAATAATGATTTTAATATGATTGTTTGCAATAATTTTCTTTGCAACAAAGTAATGCATGATGGCCTTACTTGTCCAATCGTCTGCACTGAAAATGAATAGACGAAAGTAGCAACAATACTCCGGAATTGTTGGCTTCTTGTCGACGGAGCTGCATACAATGTCGCTCCGCATTTTCGTAATCAGCTGCCTGATATTCTCGATGAGCCAGCTCTAGCAACCCTAGAAAAGATAAATCTTGATATTAATAGTCTGCACAATTTTTAATAGAAAAAAAGAACGTAATTATAATTTCTTTGAAATGGATTTTGATAATAAATAAATCAATTAGAACAAGATAAAGTGTTTTAATGTATTCAACAATATTTGCATTAAATATACGAAATATTGCATAATGCAGTAAATCATATTTGTCTGTACTTTTTATGTATCAATATTTTTGCGTAACAAAGAAATAATTCAAATTTCTGACGTACATTTTCCGGAAAAACTTCAACGGAACAATATTTTCAATAATAGCGATAAGTTTCATATAGCTATAAATATTATATAAACTGAACATACAAAACTAAAGACATAAAATAGATATTTGGATAAGTCTTTTTTTTTTGTTTTGTTTTGAAGACTTAAAATACAATCACAATCAAAGATGATAATTCTAATATATTCGTATTCAATATAACTATTATTGGAATATCCACATTTATTCTAATTTTAGTTTTGTTTCATTTTGAGGAAATAATAATTACACAACATAATGAATGGAAAAGTATTTCAATAAATTCAAATACCGGTTTTTTTATGTAATATTAAAATATTTATATTCTTCAATAAAAACAAACTCGAATTTAATATACAATCATATAAACATATGAAGTGCCTAGATGTAAATCCCGATAAGTAAATTTTGTAATAACGTTTATTTAATTTAACATTTTAATGATAAAATTACTTAAGTCCGGAAAAATTTGTGAAAATTCAAGTGGACTTATCGGTTTTTACATCTAGGCACTTCATATATTGTTAACATTTATACAATTAAAAACAAATTATTGTATCATTTACTGCTTAAAAATAAGTATATTAATTAAGTATAGAAATATTTATCAAAAAATAATATTTAATTTGACCTAAAATTTGTTTGTATGACCCTTGACTATCATCAATAAATCAGTAAATATTACTGATGAAATAACAGAGTCAAGTTTGCTTTTGCACGGACTTTAAAACTGGTGTCGAGTTGATTCATTAGACAACAATTGATCAAACCGTGCAAATTAAAAAGGACAAATATTTTATGCTCAAATATCATTTCATATCATATTATAAAAAGTTCTATTTAAAAGTTTATAACCTTGAAAATAATTAAGTATTATTATTGTTTATGGTCGTTGATTCACTCAATGTTAAATTAGTAAATAGTTATAAAAAGCAAAGAAATTTTGTTTTTAAAGAAACAAAACAAATTAAAAAAAAAAGAAAAGACAAATCTAAAAAATTGTATACAAGATTACAAGTTTTCAAATGAATTGCAAGAAATGAAAAATGACATATAAAAGCCGGTGTGTAATACAAGGGGTGTAACGGATACTGCAAGAAAGGGGAGAGAACTCGACAAAGAACTTAATATATATATATATATATATACATATTCACACTCACAAAACCATTTTTTTCTATTCGAAATATCGATTTTTGCAATGAAACTGAAAACGTTGAAATTGCGTTCACGTCATATGATGAAGTATTTAAAAAGTATCTTTAATTTTCATTAACATTACACTTTGTAAAACTACAAAAAACAACTCAAATGTAAATCTTAAAATTAAGAACAATGTTAAGAAAGTCTTAAATTTGTTAAACAAAAAGCAAATCATTTCATTGCTTTGTTAAGAACTTGCATCCGATAATCAATAAAATAAAGGGAACGAAGTAGCGGCACGATTTTAACCTAACCTCCAAAAGTTGATGAATTGTACAAGCGAAAGAAAACAATATGAAGGTGATACTAACAATAGGAGTCGTTGGAATTTGTGTTCTGTGGACTGCTGATGTCTTTGGTTTGATCTTGGGTGATTATGAGGTATCCATTTTGCGCGTTTCCGGGAACGACGTTGCCGGTCGTGATCACGTTGTTGAACATGCCGTTCGCGTTCTTCGCGTTGCTCTCCATTCGATCGTACAAAACATAAAGCAAGCCAGTTGACTTTGACGTTGTTTTGTCCGTTTTCCGTACTCGTCGAATTGCAAAAGTGTCAGAATCGAAAGAACAAAAAAAAATGAAAAAAAAGGAAAACACAAAGTGAAATAACGATTCGAGAGAAAGACAAGACTAAATTGGCCAAGTGTCTCGAAACTCAGGTAACTCGATGACGGTCGCAACTGTTCTGAAACGATTCTTTCTCTTTTTTGTTTCGTTCGGGATGAGACGGCGGATTGGAGGGAGGGGGGAGGGTGACGTGCAGGGACGTATTTTATGGGTGACTGGCGATGTTGCCAAATTTCGACGAGCTTTTGTGCATTACAATTAGAGCCAAATATACATTTTATTTTTAACTTTTTGCTTTCGTCGAAAAACTTTGTATAAACAATTTTAATTATTATGTATCATAACAATCATAAAATTAAAGTGACAAAAAAATACAGTTTTCTAAAACAACTCTTCTACTTAGAAAATTTGTATGTAAACTGTAGTATTGATATTTATTTATTTGCATTTTTTTAAACGTTTTATTTTTGTATTAGCAACAATTACTATGTACATGAATTAACATTAAGTAACCTTTCATTCAATTTTTCTTTTTCATAAATAGTAGCAGAGAAATAATAATATTAATAATGAAATACGAACACGGTTTTATTGCTTTATTTTATTTGTAGACAATTAAAAAGAATAGTATTATTTAAAAATGATACATATTGCAAAGTTGAAATGTTTCACAGAAACATTTTAGCATTTGTCACAGGCAATACATCCGCTTGCTACGAGTATGTAAGTATGCTCCGAAAAGAGCGAGTAAACCTGATCTGCCATCTCTATTCTCTATCTTTGTTAAAAGGCAGATGGAGACCGCTACCTAATGGAATATTCCACTGCATTTGACCTGCCAGAATCTATAGCGTATAGACACACGGGAAACTTTCTCTATGGGGTTGAAAAGCTATGATTTTGTTAATCAATTTTACTAGCTTAAATAACAATCTCTTAAATAAAACTTGTCTCCATATCAAATAATTTTTACTTTTTTTGTTTGTAACTATTTAATTAAAGGCTTAAAATCAAAACATTTTAAAAAACAAAATAAAAGTATTGTTTAAAGATTCAACAACTTTTGAAAATAAATTAGAAAAATATTTATTCAATGAAATAGGTTAAAAATGAAATTACTTTCATTTAAGATGATTTCAAGTGTAAATTATTTACTTTCTTTAATATACTAAAAACTTTATATATATCCACAAAAGTGATTCGATTCAATTAAAACACTGCGTATATTCGTGAATTTAATTAGCCGTTAAAATTGGTTTATTTCATCATGCGTCAGTTTCATTTGTACAACCTTGTAAACAAATTCCAACATTTATATTTAAACTTCTTAGTTTATATTTTTCTAAATTAAAATTATCTCTCTTTGCCTTCAAATTCAATGCATCGCACAAAATGTACTTTAATAAAATTGACAGAGCTTGAAAATTCGACAGAGCTGCGAAAAAAAAAAACAACAAGAAAATCAATACATGCCAAGTATTTCTCAAATGTCATTCGTACACCTGTATATCTACACTTTACATAACCAAAATCGTAAAAATTGCAATATCAGTTTTTAGATTGTGATTCAAAATGTCCACGCGTGTAAATCATCATCAATATGTAACATATTTTTGCGTACATGGTTTGATATTTTTTTCGATTGCAAATGTCAAAACAACTTTACGTCATTTGCAATTTATTATCCTATTCCGTTCTTCTCATCAATTAAAACGTAAATTAAACAAATCTGTCAAATTCACAAAAAAAGATACCTGAAATGGCAAATCTTGCCATATATTTGTTTACATTTATACGTCAAATAAATTTGCCCATTTTCAATTCACATAAAACTTGTTCATTAAAAAATTGACTTTTAAGTAACCTTTTCTTTCCAGCAAAATGTTGTTCAATCACTTTTCCCAGGAGAGTGAATGAACGAAAATCTTATTGCTGAAAAAGTAAGAAGTGATTGAAACTTACCGACTTGTTGTTGAACATCACCCATTTTGAGAATAACGCCAGGCTCGGCTGACGTCGTGTAATGTCTTTGTTGCACCGGGTGTGCCTTCTGTTGCTGCTGTTGCTGCTGCGTCGGCATTGGAAAGCGCCGAACACGTTTTGTTCGTGAATTCTCGTGCGAAATAAGACTCGGTTGAACTACGACCTGTGAACTTGTATTTTGACGAGACTTTCGCGATTACCTGCTCGCTTCCGCCATCTTACTCTTCCAAGCACTTGGCTATTCGCTCGATAATTGTCGCGAAAAGTTCGCGAGTGCGCACTAATCAGCGCGCAGTATTCAAAAACACAACATCCGCATTGTCACAATTTACGATTTACAAACAAAATGATTCATCCGTGAAAAATGTATTTATTATCATTCCAATTTCATACAAAATATTAATTTATATTAATTTATTTCATTATTCATAAAATTGAATTGTATTCATGTATGAAATTAAATATCTTTTTGTTAAGATTAAATTGTGTAAGATTAATGAAGAGTCTTTGGTTTAATGTAAAAATAAAATGCATAAATATTTTGTTTAGATATGTAATTTTATATGTTCAGGGCAAACATGTGACTTTGACAATGGTGAACATTATAATTACGCATCATTTGCGACATTATGCTGGTATCTTTGGATGCTCGGTGGCACGGCAATTGTGCGAGTATGGCGTGCTGATTCGCAACTGTCCGCACTATCGATCGTCGCGACACCGGTCCCGCTTTTACGCATCCGCGATTGATTTTGAAAGCAACGTGCATCCAGTAGCAGCAATCCTTCAAAAATTGTGTCGAATTAAACATTGTTGGGCGGGTCAGTGTCAGTTTAGCGTTTTAAATATGAGTACCGCACACTTGGCCGCAGGTTAGTAGCTATTAAATGAAACAAAAAATTAATCAATTAAATTGCTCTGTCATTCGAACAATTATTCACGTTCAATGCAACTTTCGTAATTAATTCTGTTACTAACTTAGAGTTTAATTACAATTTTTTTGCTAGCTATTGTTGTTAGTATTATTTATTAATTTGTGAAATGAAAATTGTAATTAAGTAGATATTGTTTATTTTAATCAAATGATTTAATTTGTCGTATTTGTTGAACGTATTTTTGATAATATAAAGATCGTTTATTTGTACGGGACCAACATGGATATGTATTTTTTAGGCTCCGAGAAGCCGAAAGAAATCGAAGGTCAAGCGAGATTGTATAATATGCGATATTGTCCTTTCTCGCATCGAGTTCGTCTGATTTTGTCGCTGAAGAAAATACCGCACGATATCGTAAACATCAACTTAAAGAATAAGCCTGAATGGTTCTTTGAGGTAATGTCTTATTTTTAGAAATCATACAATATAAAGTGTCACTACAAAAGCAGTATATCATTTATATATATATATATATATATATATATATATATATATATCTTTAAAGATAGAAATATTTAAGAAAATTAGAAGACCTATAAAATATTAAAAATGCTTGTAGTATTTCATTTTTCTTTATTTTTATTGTTGAAAATATAACATTTCTTAGATTCATCCGGAAGGAAAAGTTCCGGCATTTGTTGATGTTGATAAAAAAGTCATCACTGATTCGACGGCGATTGCTAACTATTTGGATGAAAAGTATCCGGAACCACCGCTTTACAACGAAAAGACCAAGGCTCGCGATTTGGAGCTCATTGATCGTTATGGCAAAGTAATATAAATGAGTTAATATAAACTATGACTCACGTGTCTTATACAAATTACGTGACTTATCTAATAATGTTTAATGATATCCATTTGTAGTTTAATCCATATTATTTATACTATTTTAAGTATAATACTGTGTAAGATATTACGGTTGATAAGTTAACATCTTTTATTTTTTTACTATTCTAGATTATTCAGATCTTTTCAAATTGTATTCATAATAAAGAAACTAGATCGCTGGATGATATTGTAATGGAAATTGAGGATTATTTAAATGAATTTGAGAATGAGTTGGTTTCTAGATCTACATCATTTTATGGAGGTAAATATGAGTTTATATTTGTATTAATAAGCATTAATAAGCATATAAAAGTATTCAACTTGTTGGTAATGTAAACTTTGTTTGATTAAGGAAGTCTTTCCATTACCAAAAAACGAAGAGTTAAATTATTCATGTTAGTTTTATTATTGTAATAATATCAATATTGTATTTCAATTCTTAGGAGAAGAACCGGGAATGTTGGATGTTTTAATGTGGCCATGGGTTGAACGTGCCAAGGCATTGCCACTTCTTTACAAACAAGATGTGAAATTTAATAAGGAAAAGTTTCCTCATCTTGTATGTATTAATTATTTTGACTTTATCAAAGTTAGATTAAAAGGATATGAATTAAATCATGTAATCATTTATTTATAGATGACATGGATTAGCAAAATGCGCAAATTGCCTTTTGTACAAGAGAATGCCGATCCATGTGAACGATTTGCCAAACTCGTTGAATCTGAACGTGCTGGAAACACTGACTTTGATAACTTTTAAAAAATGACTGGCAGACAGTCTCAAACAAATCACTCTGAGAGAAATTCATTTGAATTCAAATATATTCAGTTGTATAAACGTAACTGCAAATATTGTTCCATTCCATAAATATATTATTTTCCTTTTTTTTTATTTCATTCTATAATAAGTTTCATTTAATTTCTATTTCATTTTATAATAAGTTTAGAATAATGTTCAATAAATTGACACACTTAATCAAATTACACAATCCTTATTATAACATTATGTTGGTGAATTGTATTACAAGTGATTATTTCTGAGAGTGAATCAGTCACGACAATAACTCTAAAACAATTTAACTTGGCAAAAATATAACTTTCCGCTTATACTCTCTAGCACGAATTACTAGTGTCTCTATAAAAGAACTTATATTGAAAAAGTATAAAAACACCAGAAAATATACATTAAATTAAAATACAGATAAAAATCCCTCGTAATTGCGCGCGCGTCTTTCTAGCTTAATGAAAATCGAATACGAAACATATCCTCTATCGTTGAGCGTACGATCTTTCACTATTTAGGCCAATTGACGAATTTATGCATATATAAGTTACAAAAAACAAAGTATAATTTATATTATATTTTATTATTATATAAATAATATTTTACATACAATATAATATAAATTAAGCTTTTCGGGACAATAAATCAATATAAGAAACCATTTTCTTGATATATTTTAAATAATTTTACTTTTTTAAGCATTGAATTAAATTCTTCTGAAACAATATTTGTAGAAATTGATCAAGTTTTGTTTACTGGGAATGTATTAAAAATATTTAAATTTATTATACATTTATTTTTAATAAATATTTTTAATTAAAAAAGTAATAGACTCTTAGACTAATATTAAAAAATAAATTAAAAAAGTAATAGACTAATAGACTTTTAATTAAAAAAGTAATAGAAAATTTTCAATACAACTGATTCAGTGATACTTATTTATTGCTATTAATGTAAGATATTTCCTTTTAGGTAATTAGGAAATTTTAACGAAAAATTTAGTATAATTACATTATTATAATACTTATATTGTAATAGAACTAAGGTTTACTTCGACTTTAACGAAAAAGGACCATTATTGAAATTGTAAGCAACAACAAAGAAGAAAAATTATAACATAACAAAAGCTGCCATTAGTGTGATATATAAAAGCATTGAATAACTGTATAAATGAGTTTCTAAAGCATTCTCCTAATTCAATTTAATATATGTATTTCATAAATTGCAAAAATCTTTAAATAACAAGAAACGTTAAGTTTTAAATAAGTAGTCTTCCGTTGTATTTGACCATATTTCCGAAACGATATCATGCATTTAAATTTAAATATTTTCGTATTTCGAAATAATTAAGTTAAAATGTGTGTTATAATATTTTTAAATGAAACTCAAGTGTATTAGTTAATTATAAATTATTAAAGGCCTTGATAAGAAGATGAAGATACATATTACTTTATAAGAATGTTTAATTTTGTTAGCTTATAATTAAATATAAAATAAATAAAAAGCTTATTATAAATAAAATCAAATTATCTTGATATTAATTAATATTTCAAGTTGTTTTTAAAAGTTGTATCCAAAATATAATTCTTCATCTTCGTCTTTTAATGTTTGAATTAAAAATTATAAAGTTAATTTTCTAACATATTTCAATTTGTTATATATGGCACATGTTTATAAGGCACATAAGTAATGTGATTAATATCTAATGGGTGGTTGATGATAATTGTTCATCAATATTAGTCTATTTCAGGTAACTGAATTGGATTAATAATTAATTGTTAGGTGTTTAACTCTCTATAATATGTTAGCAAGTAACATCGATATACTTAATCCAATGGATCATCATCTTCGGCAGCATCATTACCTGGTGCGTTTTTCTGATGTGCCATTTCTGCAATCTGTTCTGACACATCAATCAAGTCTTGTGCTACCTCAATCTGAGCTCTTGGAAGTAAAACATATCTAGATGCAATCACACCAGTTGCATTAAGACCATCTCCTTCATACTTTGATCTCTCAGCAAGATACTCTTGTGGCACCTTGATTCCCCAAAGAGCAAAATATTTCGCAAATTTCTTTGATATCTGCAATTTACCATCTGGTGCATTGAGAGCATCTATAGCCATGGATTCGTACTCTTTCTGTTTAGAAGCATAGTAGAATGCTGCAGATAGCTCCTGGAATGCAAGAGATCGGTGAGATCGCCCACCTCGAATACGCTCCGCAATCATGTGGTTACTCAATTGTTGAGATCCTGATGGCAATTCTCTTGCTCTACGATTCCATCATCTGCATCATCCACTAACTGAGACCCTGGAAGTGGCTCTTGATTCAGAGCATTCTTCGGTAATTGATCATTAGGTTGATTTGCAGACATCAATTCACCTGCTCTGCTACATAATTCTAGAGCTTCTGCTTTACTAACTGTCTGTCTTAAGCCTGATCCAACTGAATAATATTCTCCAGCTATGTCTACACAATTCCCCTCATCATCTAATTTCGTATTAGCTAGAAGGAACGGAATATCTATTTCATCAATGGCTAAAACTGTTATGAGTTGTAGCATATTTAATTGCCAAATCAGATAATTGTTTCTTCCCCATTATACAATGTGATGAGGCATCACCCGCATAAGCTCCATAAGATGCTTCTTCAAAAACATCTTTTACAATAACAAGAGCAACATATGCCAGGTTTGCATAATCAGCCATGTTTTTGATAATGTTGGTAATGTTATAAATGGGGCATGTAAAATTTCAAGAATAAGGCTTAAGTAATTTATAACATCGTTTTCTGGTATTCCAGCAGCAATTAAAATGTCTATATCAAATAATCTCATCTTTGTTGTCATTTGACTAATTAAAGATGCAAAGGTGATTTGCAACAGCTGCTTGTTCCAGTATCCACCTTGCACCGTCCATACGGAAACCACGCATCATACTCATAAGTGCATGAAGTGTTCTATAAAATCTATCTTTATCTCTTATTGTCTCCTCATTCATTTCAACTGAAATGGTTTTATATCAGTAGAGCTTCCTGGCAGGTTACACATGCGTATACGATTTTCTACCCATGCATCAGTAAATGATTTCTTGGCAATGGCAGCCACATAGCAAAAAATTGATGCAGCTATAGCTGCATTACTATCAGAACCATTATTGACACCAACGAAGTCGTATAATCCGATAATATTATCTCGAGTATATACTCTCCATACTGTATCTAATGATGCATCATTGATATCAGATGAGAACTCAGTTATAGTTAAATTAACATGTTCTCCATTCAAATTTCCAAGTTGATTCCATATTTCCCTTGATGGTACATCAACAAATACATCCGCTGGTAAACAATGTCCATACATGGTGTAAAATGCTACAGCTTGTGCTCGACATTGAGCTCCAGCTGGTAGATTAGGTACATATTGTATAGCATTATTACCTGATACATATGCATTGGGTGACACAGCTATACACTCTCTGATCACAGCATACTTTCATTATACTTGATATTGGTAATTTATTGTTCAGCAATAATGCACCTATAGTTTCTCTAGAAGCAGTTACTTCATCATCAGATTTGAATTCACGTTGAGATGGAAGTCCTGTTAACATGGATATTTTGTATGCGATTTATTCATCAGTATTTATTGTGCGTCCCAGAGTCATATTACTACGTATGAGAGTATCACATATTACAAGTCGGGCTAATATGTTGGCAATACACAATTAGCAGGTGATTATTCAAGGCATGCTATCAATAGATCTTTACTAAGTAATACCTTTTTAGCAGCCTGCACATAATGATTTTCAGCTATCACACTTGGTATGCCATGTTGAATACATATATTTAGGCTTTTTGCACGAGCTGCATTCATTGCTCGTTCATAAATCTCATCCATTCTTCTTGCTTGAGCCATATTGTATAAAACACAATGTTACAATATCACTCAAAAGTCAACCAACAATCAGAAGTTAGGTACAGTAGAAATTAAGATTTATACTGTAATATAACTGTGCCATAATAACAAATATGAAAACATTACCTGAATAAAAGTGTTTACAAATACATTACAAATATCATAAGAAATAACATACTATATATGCTATGGACACCATATAACATAGGCATAATAAATGATTTATAATAACTATTATACTTTTTACACCGTATTTACAAAATACCTACATATTGTCCTTTTATAATTTTTTACTTACAGAATTTGTTACATATAGTGATTATAATTGTTTATTAAAAATGTAATTAAATAAATGTTTATTTAAAGTAAAAGTATTTCGTAATTTTCATTGCGCTTTATATAAAAAAACTTATGTTTAAACTACAAATAACAAATTCAATAGTGAAAAGTTGTCTTTATTGATGTATTTATTTACAATGAACTCAACAAATCAATCATTGAATAAAACAAAATAATATACTTAAGCAGAAATTGTTTTTTTTTCAGTCAAAATATATCTCTCAATATCAAGAAAAAGAAATTCCATCCAAAATAATTTGTTTTTATATCATAATTTTCATGTTTACAATTTTATACTAAACTTATTGTAATATTGTAATTAGTGGTATCTTTGTAAGCATATATGTGCATGGTAGCATATATACCATGATACCAAAACTTATTACAAGGCATATTGTACTGAAAAAAGACTATTCTTTAATTCAATATGCTAAAGTCATTTTTGTCAAAAGTTCAGTTCAATTCCATTTGTTACTCAATTATTTCTTTCATTCTTATTATTTTATTTATTATTATACGTGCAAAACCTACATTTTCTTTCATTACTATCAAAATTTATATTTTGAATATTCATTTATTCGATTAATGTAAAATATCTTCATTTTGTTTATTGTATTCTAATAGAAATCAATTTATATAATTTATAGTAGAAGAGCAATTTCGGCTTGTTTAAAGTTAAATTATTATAATTTGAATGTATACATTTCTTCTTTTGTTTATACATAAAGCAAATTAATTACTTTAACTGCTTACACAAAAATGATTTAAGCTACTGGAGTATCACTCTGAGTAACCGTGCCTGCAGCAGGCACGGTTGTATTTCAGGAGGACTGAATTTCCTCGATGTTTAAGTGAGTGATGAAGCGAAGACGCATTTGTAACGCCGGTCTCAATCTACGAATTATCGTTTCTACTTCGGATTTCATCAAATCGCCGATGAACATATACTTGATGTGATATCTAAATTAAAAAAGTTAAGGAAAAAGCTCAAACAAATTCAATTATTCATTTAAATAATACATTCAAAAAGTTAAACATACAATTTATATACAAACTTTATATTCCATTAATTTTTATTATGTATAATAATGTATGTTTGTATATAAATTGTCGTTTAATATTAAAATTATATTAAAATTTCAAATAGAAATAAAAATGATTTTTTATAAAGGATACAATAAGTCACAAATGGGATCCATGTACTGCAAGTGACTTTGAGCACGATCCACTTGTTCCAACATCTCGTATAAACTTAGCGCCAAATCGGTGACACATTTTGGTCGTTCCACATTTAATCTCGACAAAGTTGGACCAATCAAGTGGCAAACATAAATCAACTGTTCTTCGGTCGTCACTTCTGGCTGAATTTTTTCCTTGATGAATCTAATAAAAAGGAACATGAATGTAATGCAAAGTTTGAATAAATAATTTAAATAAGAAAAAAAGAATCTTACTGAGGAATTGATGCAATTTGTCCAGCTCCAGCGTGGTGCCAAATGGAATGCGCTAAAGCCAGCATGTAACTGTATCTGTTGTCAAGCAAACAATGATGCGTGGTATTAAATTTGAACAAATGAAAAGGCGTCAAATTTTTATACTGCCAATTGGTCAGAGATGGACTTTTAACAGTTTCCACGAGTTTTTCGTGCAATGCTGACCAGTAGCATTCGGGTAAAGCTGCTAATATTAAACCGACACAATTGATCATCAAATGGATTTCATTACTTGGAACACTTACAAAACTGAAACAAGAATTTGACATTTATTTTCTTACATTTGTTTAAAATTGTAATATTCTTGTGTTATAAAAGAAATTATATTTTACCCTTTTAAAACAACATCCAGTAAGGAATAAGCAACCAAATTGGGAGCCACAGGTACTGCCATAATTTCCACGCACGTAACATAAAGAGCTTGTGCCGCTGGATTTGGAAATTCGTTGAATCTCCAGTCAGTTGACGAAAAATTAGTGTTTCCTGACATGGCTGTAAATGATATAATTATTTATTAGAAAAAAAGCCGTCAAAGATGGATAAGTAAAAAAAAAACAGATAGAGATTTTATACATGATAAGAAAGAGAATAAAATGATAATTAAGAAACACGTACTGTCAACCATTCGTTGCACAAGTCGAACGTAGTAATCCAATTCTGGGACCCAATTTACTGAGTCATCTGTCATATACTTTTGGTATGCTTCGGTGAGAGCCCAGCCTGGAGCTCGAACTTCTCTTAGCGATCCCAAAACAGCGGACACTAATCTTCGTTTCAATGGCGGACGATCTCTCAATGTACGTTCGTAATAATGCAAAGTGTTATATAAGTACGTAACTGGACGGTCTAAAAAAGTGATTATTATTTTTAATCATTATTTTATAACGTATAGATAGGCGTTGGACAAAAGAAGAATTTGATATAAATATTGTTATACCATGAAATTTGTAAAGACAACCCAGATGATCTAACAAGATTTCTAAGCTCTTCGTGACCGGCGGCAGTTCCAAATAACGATGAACCACAATATCAAAGACCGGCAAAAACCTGAGACAAACGTTGCCAAAATAGACGGGCAAACTTTGGTATTGACTTGGGCCACCAGTCGCCTGTTCCATCAACCCTTCGGGTGCAAATTTCTCCGGAAATTTCCGATGGAATGCGAGATGCTTTTCGTGCCAATTTGACTGTTTCCAGTGCTCGGAAGAGTTTTCTTTAACAAATTCCTGTACTCGATTACGAAATTCCGACGGCTTTAATAGCAACAATTGAATGATGAAAAAACAAACTTGAGCTTCGCTTCCCTCATTGGTTCGTAGAGCCTTTTTTAGAACAAAAAAGAAATAATGGGTTAATTGATATTGAACAATTATAACTAATTCAGCAAATATTGCATTTTGTCTTCATACCAAGCAGAGAATTAATCGGTCGATCGTCACAATATTGTACTTCCAAATCATGTGATTCACAGTGTCAACGCATTTGTTCACGTGCTGTCCACCAACACTATTGGCAAACTCGAATACTAAATAATCACAAAACATTCGCAGATGTGCCGACAGTGCACGAGCACCAATTCTTTCTAAGATTCTGTAATTCACATTTTTCAAATTAATTATTAAATAGAAGATTAAAATATTAATTAAGTAAGTTGATTAAGTTTTCTTACTTATAAGCAATTGGTCCGATGCGATCTGTTTCCAGAATCATTTTCCAGAGTAAGCAGAGGAATAACGGTGGCGTTCCAGAAACGGAAAAGTGTGCTATTATATCGTTTTCATTGTTCATTGATGACCAATTTCTGTATTCCTCTTCAACAGCTTTCTAAAATCAATCATAAAATACATTTTCATACAAATTCTTCTTTTAATATATCGCTATTTTAATAAATTAACATTATAATTACTTTGATTTGTTGTTTTGCTTCTTTGGGAACGCTATTTTGTTGGAAAAATTCACTTAACGCAGGTGGAAAACATTGTAAAGTATGATTGGCCCAAGAATGCGGTGTGTTTTGCATGATTGTATTTAGTAATTCTATGCACCAAGTGCCACTCAATGAATCGGCGCCTAAAAATAAGTTACATATAATTTAATACTACATAAACTATTTTCTATTTACTCAAATTAAAATACTGAATAAAGAACCATTCAGTACCTGTGACGTGCATTGATCTTGCCAATGTTAAGACCAAAGCTCTGTTAAGTTCTTCAGACTCTGCTGAGACCAAAGTTTTTGGTTCGGATAGAAAACGCGATAGTTGGGGTTGTACTTCAGCGGATCCAAGTCCAGTTATCATACGAAGTGCAGTACTTTCAACGCTGTATGAAATGATGAAATGTTATTATTTAAAAGTTAATTAAGCAATGATATTAACAAACTGATCTAATGTTATCTATAATATTATTTTTTTATTTTAGACATTTGAATAGAAAAATCTTATAAATAGTGTTTTTTTTACCAAAGATGCAGCTGAGTTTGATTTGTCTGTGGCACAGCTGCTAAGCTGTGAAGATGTGACAATATTTGTACTCGATAATGTGGTTGTATGTGATGCATTCTATAGCTAAACATTTCCAAAAGTGTATATAAAGTACCCCAGGCATGAGATTTAAAAACTGTTGGTAAAAGTTGACCTATCAAAACAATACATTAGTCAATTTTTAAATAAATGAATACAAAAACATAAATGAACGAACATACATATAATAAAAACATACTTATAAATCCCTTAATGCCAAGGCTCTCTATTTCCGTATACACTAAAAGACGACTATAAGTTTCAACAAGTGCTGGTGGCAATGAAATTTGGCCTTTCGATTGTGCCGATTTTATAATGTGAGCCACAATGCTATGAATGAGACTCATTTTCGCATGAACCGTTAAGGAATCTAATACTGACATTGATAACGGAATTATTGGACCGTTTGCTAAGGCTGCATTATTTTGCAATGTTGACATTGGTTGCTGTTGTTGCTGATTCTGAAAATAAATGTATATTTAAGAATTATTTATATATACTTATATTGTAAAACTTGAATACGCTTTATTTCTCTTTGACATACCTTCTGAGTTCCCATAATGGTTTCAAAAAGAGCGGCCATTGGTCGACTAAAGTAGTCATGATTAGTTGAATAGGCATTGCATAAAAGAGCGATTCTATAATCTGACCCCATAGACATTGATGAATTAGGCATAACTAAATGTTGAAAAAATCTGAAGGCAAAAAAATTACAAATTAAATGAAATGCAGTAACTTAGCTATTTCAAAACATATATATTGTTAACTTCTTGACTTACTCGTGATGTGCTTTTAAAGCATGTGGAATGGGACGATGAATATTTGTATGTTCACTTTGAGCTTTTTTTAATAAGTGTATCCAAATACACATTATTGCCATTTGATGAGTACAAAGTGGTTGTGTATAATCAGGTACTGGAATTGGTTCCTTTTCAGGATATAACAGGTCATAGAGTTTGAAAACTGGTAAAAAGTTTGATAACTAAAAAGAAAAAAAGAAATTTATAATTTATATGCAAAAAATAACATTTTATAATGTAAATTAAATGACTATTAAGTATAATCAAGTATATTACTGGATTTCGTTGAATGCTCCCTGAGATAAATTGTAAAAGAACCCACATTAGATGATCTCGTCCTTTTTTCCATTCTCGACCGACTAACTGAAAATATTAAATATTTTATTTTAATTAAATTCTTACAGAATAAATGTATTTTCATAAATATAAACGTGAAACAATTAAATAAATACCTTATCATGAATTGCCATGACAAAGTTTGCGAAACACGCAAATTGAAAAAGGACAAAATAAATCAGTTGCGAAGACAAATGCAACCAAATCCAATGATGAGCCAAAGTACCATCCGGACCTTCAGTTAAAGTTGGATCATTTTCGGATCGTTCCATTGTATGAATAACTAGTTCAACTAATTGTTCTTCCAGAGCGACGCATCTTTGTTTCTGCTAAATTTTGTATAGTAAAATAGTTCGAATTATTTGGTTTAAAACAAATGTTTAATTAATATAAATAAATAAACAAATTATATAATTATTTTTAACCTGTTTCTGTAAGCCCAACATTGAGCAAACCATATCTCTGCTATAAGGCTGTTCCAAAACGTATCGTAATAATTTCGTTTGTGGCTGCAAAAGATCCTCATCGTAAGGTAAGCTTCCTTTTAAAGAAAATTTCAGAGTTGTGGGATCTAAGAGCCAAGGATTTAAAAGATGATCCGCGTAGCCTGTGTGTTCAACCACAGGAAGCATCTTTGAACGACCAACAATAGAAACCATTTGTGCAGTCGGTCTAAAACTACCGACAAAACTTGACAGCAATTTTGCTAGTTTCTGCAGACATTTTTTTATTAATATTAAATATCATTAACACATTTTAGATACATTACGTAATGAGATAACTATTCGAAATATTACCCAGTGTGGCCATATTTGATCTGGATAGCCTTTCATAATTTCATTGACAATAAAATAACTCGGAAGAAGACTCGCATTTCTGTCAAATGTATACTCTATAACATTCTCTAAGGCCTTAAATTGTGGCAACATGGAAGCATCTAATTTTGATGGAAAACTTTGCGCCTTTTCAATGCACATCTATTCAACATAAATATTAATTAGTACATTTTTTTCGGGATACTTATTTAACTAATTTATACATTCAAATACGTTCAATGAAATCAATCACCTTAATTATTTCGCGAACACCCTTGTATTCCACTCCTCCAATAATCGTACGAATTAAATTAAAACACTCAACCCAAAAATCTTGCAGTTGATACTGCAACTTATCACAACTTAAAATACAATCACACACCAGTCTGTAAAGAAAAGTTTGTATTGCTGTAATAATAATAATAATAATAATAATAATAATAATAATAATAATAATAATCATAATATAATTCGTTAAAACAAAATATGAACAAAATTACCTTGCTTGTAAAGTACCACCGGTGACTAAACTTTTCAGCATATTTAATAACATTTGTAATTTGCTGTGATTCGTCATGGTGGCGGTTAATACCAAAAATTGTCGAACAGCAATTTCTTGCTGTTCGTTTGACAATGCCGCAATTATGGTGGTGAGTTCTTGTTGCCATCCTGACACTTTTGCCGCTTCGTTTTCTACATTGTACACCAATACGCAACTAAAAGCTTCTTCAATCGCTTCCACTCTCTGGTTTTTCAACAAAATAAATACATATTAATTATGTAATTAGATTATACTTTTTGTTAATTACAGTTTCATAATATTCATTATGAAATTTTGCATAAAAACAAGAAATCATGTTAAAAACTACTTTTTTATTCATACTTTTTAAAATGAAGAATAAATGAAGTAAAAATTATTGTTGATTGTTATATTCAACAATTAAAACAATGAATAGTATGAAACAAAAGTTACAAATTATGTTTGTCTTACCGAACTTACCAAAACGTCATTTATAAAATTGGATATTTGAGTTTCGCAGTTCATATTTTCGGTTGTTGACATCTTGATTTGAGGTTAGAGTTTTCAATCACTATAAACATTTGCGTAGCATATTATCAAACATTTTTGATTAGTTACGTTGCAATTCATAATCAAATTGAATTACAAATCACACAATTCTTAAGAAACAGTGTTTATTAATGTTACTTGTTTTCATTAATTGTTGCTTGTTTGCAATAGTGCTTTTTTTAGTATCGGTTTTGTGTAGCGGCGGCACCGACCACGTCGATTGTTTGAATTCAGTAGTTTCATTCACACTTTACACAGACGTCAAGCCTCAACTATGTTACTGACTGCAGATGGGGCTCTTGGTTGTATGAAAACACTCCGGTGAAATTGTAATAAAATATGCAAATTAGAAAGTTTACAAAAGAATTGTCTAAGTGGCTTACAGATTTAAGACTACTTAAAATTAGACTTTATTTGATTGAGAAAATAATGCAAGAGAAGAAAATAATATTCAAAAGCTAAGTATACGATTTTATCTAAAAATTAAAGAAATTCATTTTTATTTAGAACATATGATCTTTTTCCAAGAAATTACTTTGACTTGGAAAATTACCTTGCAGGGAAATAAAAATATAATCAGCTGTTTTCAATTTTTTGTATTACTTTCAAAATTTAAACTTTATGTATGCATTTATTTCAATAATATGTTTATTTAAAAATAGTTTATTTATTTAAAAATATGTGTTTATTGCTCCATTTATGGATTAACATAATGACATTAAAATAATTGATTACATACAAAATATGTAAATATGACAAATGTAAAACTTGTTTACATCTTTTACATAAAATAAACAACTTTAGTAGCTTTATTCCATGAAATCTAAGTAATAACAATGATTATGAAAAGAGATTCTTGCAATCGTCTGTTCTCAAATATAGAAAAGTGATAATTTCAGTCATCACAATTTGATATCAAATTGTAATCAATTCAGTCGATTTGCTTATAATATATTTTGAATACATATAATGAGAGATAAAAGCATTACATTTCTGTATTTAACATTTGATTAGTCACTGTTATTATAATCTTTTTTTTTTTTTTTTTTTTTTTTTTTTTA
>JABFPJ010000223.1:0-52249 GCA_022817425.1 Gryon sp. ZL-2020 | reverse complement strand
CTTCTCCACCATACCAGTCTATCACTTAAAATATGAAACTTAATTGAGAAATGCACTCCTAGCTTATGAAAAAGTAGTTTTCCACTTTTTGGAAAAGTGAATTTTCTTTCACTTATGAAAAAGTAAAACTTTTTACTTTTTTGGAAGTGAAAAATTTGTTCACTTATGAACAAGTGCAAATTTTTACTTTTTTGAAGTGAAAAAATGTTTCACTCAGCAAATAAGTGAAATTTTCACTCATTCAAATTTAGAGAGTAAGTTATAGAGGAAATGATTTTAAAAGTAGATTATTCTTAAAAGTTAAAGTTGATATTTTGTATTTAAAAAAGTAATAATAATAAAGAAATAGAAAATAGTTGCATTAAAGTGATATTTAACAAAAACACTCAGAGAAATGTATGGTAAGATTTTATAGTTAATTTTTATAGTTTATTTTCAGTTTTATATAAATAAAAAATAATCTCTCATTCGGTTAACTACCCAGTAAATGAGATATTTTTGAACCGTATTGAGAAAATTCGCAAAACCGTATAGAAGTGCAAAATCGAATTAAAATGTATTCCATCATTAGAAATTTGAAAAAGTTTTAACAAATTTCGTTTAAAAACTTATAGAAATAAAGTTTTATCCAAACATTTTGAATACGATTTTGTGTTTCTATTCAGTTTTGCATTTTTTTCAATACGGTTTAAAAATTTCTCATTTACTGGGTATAAAATATGATTATCTTCAAATTTAACCATAATTTTTCCTCTGTAAATGAAAAAAGGAAAATAATTAAACTGGTTTTAACAGATTGTTCAATGTATTGTAGAAGATGATCCAATCAAAGTACTGCGCGTTCTGTGGATCAGAAGCTAGGAAAAGATGCTTCTGGGGAAGATCACAGTAGTTAAAGGTCGGTGCCAGAGACGGGCATGGACACGAAGACCCCCGCGATACCGTTGAAGCATCAAGAAAAAAGTCATCATCCGAAGAGAGACCGTGCTGATGTGTCCTTGCCCCCGCTGACACCATTTGCGCAACAAAGACAAAGAGCTAGATCTTTACCTGCAGGCATTTGGAAGTACGAACACTCTTATGCACTTCCGTCACAAGAAACGCAAAAGAAACATCCTTATAGGTGACAATTCATTTTTCAACATTTTGTTTCCGTTGTTACATTTTGAATTTGACTTATTATTTTTGAATTTCATTTATTATTATTTCATTATATTTACACTAAAATTTATATTGAAAAATAATTTTCAATTTAAAATTATATTAAATTGTTCAACAATTGTATTAATTTTCTAACTCTTCATTGACAGTCAATTATTAAATGTTGATTTCGTTGTAAATAATATAATTCAAAGGAAAACACTATAATATAATTAAAAATCATTAAATGAAAAGTGAATAATTTACAAATAAGCGTGAAATTAAATTAAATAAATTTGAGTTGTATGAACGTTTACATTTATAGTCTGTAAGTAAATTATATAGGTAGCAAAGGTAGCAATTTGAATAGTAGTGTGTATTTTTTGCATCCAATATTACTTATACTATAGTTATCACACCACTAGTGTTTTCTTAATCTACATTATTTCATTCCAAAGTCACAAACAATTTAATCAAAATTATTAATATACAATATAATATATATATAGTAATATATATATAGTATATATATTACATTATATATTACATTATATATAATGTAAATATACATTACATTTCATGTTCATACTACTTGCTATTTTTTATACTACTTTTCAATGTCCTTACATCTTTAATTTACAAGAAA
Source organism: Gryon sp. ZL-2020 (assembly GCA_022817425.1). NCBI lineage: Eukaryota > Metazoa > Arthropoda > Insecta > Hymenoptera > Scelionidae > Gryon > Gryon sp. ZL-2020. The sequence continues at coordinate 50,463 of JABFPJ010000223.1, read as the reverse complement.
AATGTTAATTTTTCTTCTTATTGTTAAATAATTAATTTTAATATAAATGATTAATCAATAAATGTATTTGCAGGGTGTTACAAATAGGAGCAACTCCGTTGATGCATGCATGTCAACAGGCAGACAGAACACGAGTATTGAAATTATTACGAACTCAAGAAGAGACTATTGGTTATCGAGACAGGACATTACGAAGTGCTCTGCATTACTGCATGGACGCCGCAACTGGAGGTGCTGTTGCGGCAGCGGCGCCAGAATTGGTTAATGCGCCAGATGCGGAGGGTCATACACCATTGCATTTGGCAGTTATTGCCGGCGACACCCAACTCGTTGCAGTTTTGCTTGCCAACAGAGCTGATGTCAATGCAAAGGATATTGAAGGCCACAGTGTCTTACATTGGGCTACGGGTAAAAATAAAAAAAAACATTACTTTAAAAAAATTAATATTTATAAAATCAAAAATTGCTTCTTAACGAAATACTTTATTCAATGTCTTTGAAGATTGAAGACTTTGTTGAATAATTCATCAGTGATATGAATTCAGATGAACAATTGCCGTCTGAAAAAATGAATAAAACATTGATCAATTTCCTGAAAATGAAATCATTTTCCTTTGCATAAATGGGCAAAGCTATACAATTGCATTAATAAAAAAGTGAGGGAGTCCAGAAAGTTACGGAAGTGCTTGATGATTGAAAGATGGTTAGTGCATAATCATGATGATGTATCTTACAAGAAATGAGTTAAATGGTCATGTAAGGTTACTAGGTCGTTAAGTGACGTCATTCCGGGTGACTTAATATGAGCACGCGAAAATCAGAGATTACCCCGTAAGATTGACCACGTCCTTGGTTGATATGAAAATGAATATAAATAAGAGATTAACGCGTCCTTCAGATTGATCCATCGTAATTCATAACGAAATGCACGATATGACTAGCTTAGAAAAAAATTATGATTAAATAATTTTAGACTCGATTTTAAAATGTTAAAGCATTAGTCTTATACTATTTTTATATTCGCTGTGTAGTTATGTAATTGTATATTATCTTAATTAGTTGTATAAATATATATGAGCAAACAAATATAAGAAAAATTTTAATTAAGTTCAATATTTATAGTTTGCGGAGAAGCCGAATGTGTTCGATTACTTTTATCAGCCGGAGCAAAACCATCCTTACCGGATTTAAGGGGCGGATCACCTCTACATTATGCAGCACAGTGTTGCGGAGCTGCTGCAACTGCAGAACTTACAGTTCCAAAAAAAACAGGCTTAAAGGTATATATATATATTAATCTATTAACTCAAATGTATTATGATTTTATTTATATCAAGCTACACTAAGAAAAATAACTTACAATAAATTACTGTTTAAACAGTAACTTGACCACAGAATTCCCATTAACCGAATAAATTCCCGTACGGAAAAAAATATAAGTCAAAATATATGTCAAAATATATAACTTTTTGCCGCTAAAATATATTTGAAAATATATTTCAGAAATATATTTGAAATATATATTTAATATATAACTTTTTGCCGAAAATATATGTGCACATATTCACATATATTTTTGCATATATTTCGAAATATATTTTCTTCCGTTAGGGTTCTGTCAAACACTGGAAAATTTACTTTCTGAACACAAATTTTTATTGACTTTTTCAAGAATTTCTGTGCATGAAAGGAAAATTTTTACTGTTTTTAACAGGAACTTTCATGTTAATGGGAATTCTATGGTCAAGTTACTGTTTAAACAGTAATTTATTGTAAGTTATTTTTCTTAGTGTATTGAAATATTAAATTTGTTTATTAAACTTTTTGAATAGCAAGTTTTTTGACACAGAATAATGTTACTATAAATGTAAATTGTGTTATTTTCATTAAGATTCTACAAACCCTGTTGGAATTTGGAGCAGACGTCAATGCAAGAGACGAAGATGGACGGCAACCTATTTTATGGGCCGCAAGTGCCGGTAGCGTCGACGCAGTGCTAGCTTTGGCCAGGTTCAATTTAATTTATTCAATTCAAGTCAATGGGTGAATTTGACATATTTTTACAATTTAATTATAAATGTACAAAAGGAAATCATTTAATTTAATTTTAATTTAATGTTTAAAATTTTTGTTGTTTCAACAAAACTTCGCTGAATATAGTTATAATAATTATAGAGCTGGCGGATCTGCAGCTGCAGGCTCATCTGACAAAGATGGTCTGACAGCGCTACACTGTGCAGCGTCAAGAGGACATGCGAGGTGTGTCGAAACTTTGGTGAATTTGTGTGGAGCCCAGCCTGACCATGTCGATGATAATGGATGCTCTGCTTTGCATTATTCAGCCACTTTAGGTCATGCGGATGCAACGGCTTTACTTTTAAAATTAGGCGCCGATCCGAACAGACAAGATCGCAAAGGACGAACGTAAATGAATGCATAAACAAAACTGTAATCAATGAATCGATGATTATGTTTATAATTATAAATATAATTCAAACTCGTTTAAATGTATTGTAGGCCAGCACTGTGCGCGGCAGCAAAAGGCCAACTGGAAACTCTGAAAATCTTAGCGCAGCATGGCGGATCTCTGCATGCGAGAACAATTCGGGGAACTGGCGTGGGTCATGAAGCAGTGGCTTCTGGCAGAATTGAATTGATTAAGTGGCTCGTAAAAAGACGTCCAAGTTTACTTGACGTTGCCACTCAGGATGGAAAAACTCCACTTCATGTTGCGGCCTTACATGGACATTTGGATGTTTGTAAAGTACTTTTAGACAATGGCGCCAGAATCAATGCTATTTTGCGAACCGGAAAAGGAAGTTTGATGACAGCTTTAGACGCAGCTCTTTACAGAGGACACAGAGATTGTGCCAAGCTAATTCAAATGCACGGCGGATCAACGGCCCAACAAATTCGATCACACAAAAACATACCTTGCAAAGGTTAAATATGAATTAGATATTAATATATTATTAAAAGAAATACGCGTTACTTCAATGTAAATTGGCTTTCAAATAAAAATCATCTCAGCGTAATTTCGATTTTTGAAATTAAATAATTAAAGGTAATCAGATTTAGATTTAACTTAGTTTAGATGTGCGTTGATTTTTGCTTTGCTTGAATTCACTGATTATCATTTTAATATAATTTAGAATATTACTGTATGAATGTATTAATCAAAATTAAAAAGCAGGTCATTTTAATAATGACCCAAAACGATAAATCAGTAAGGAAAAAGGTGATTAAAATGTATGATGTTGTCCTACTGTGCCCATAATCAATTTCACTGAGAAATAGGCTAGTAATAAAGACTAATGAATTCATTAGAATGTTAATGATTTCATAAACCTACTTCTGCGACATCAAAGCTAATGTTTCATTCGTCCATTCTGTTTTTAGTATTCTCAGCCAAACTGCATCTAAAACATGAGGACTCAAGCACCGAATCAGATTCAACGCCACGACGAATGAGGAAACAACGAAACGCAGATTCCTACTATGAAGAACGTTGGATCGAAAGAAAAAGCAGAAAACGTGGCAATTCAAAATTATTATCCCGTGAAGATAGTCGTAGTTTTAGCGAAGAGGAACTTAGAATACTGAAGGAAAATAAGCAGAAGGATCTTCATCGACGCTCTCACAGCGAATCTGCGCGTTATAGCAAAGACGATGAGCCAAGTGCTGAAGATCTGTTATCAAAGAAAGGTTCTAGGAAGCATTTCAAAAAACCTACAAAGTATAACTCTTCAAGCGACATTACTGAAAGTGATGAAGATTTTAAGTCGGATTATGAGAGTAAACCAATGATGAGATCTCGTTACAAATTGGATGATAAAAAGCAAAAGTGCGGAAAAACGGAAGTCATTCAAAGTTATTCAAAGAAAAAGGAATATGAAGAAAAGCGTGACGAGGACAGTGTAAGTGACGATAGTCTAGAGATAGTAGTTAAAAAGAAATCAATGGAAAAATATGAAAAGGTCATTTCAGGTAGGAAATCAAAAGCACCACGCGATAAATGTGAAAAGTCAAAAGTCACTAAGAAGGTATCGAAGAAAAAGACTGTCTGCGAGGATAATTTTAATGCCGATGACAGTGATAAAGACAGATTTATAGATTCTAATAGAAAGATATTTAAAGAAGCGGAAAGTAGATACGAGCATGATATAACTGATAGTACAAGTCAAGAAACCGTCGAACAAGTTACAGTAACTGCGATCATTCATAAAGATCATGCGCCAGATACACCAAAGTTGGATGATACAAAGGATGAGGATTCAAAGAGGAGTAGATGCAAGGAAGATACATCGAAAAGTCGAATAGATAATATTGTGGAGAAGACTGAGGAAATGCATTCTTTATTACTGACAAAGGCTGCTGATATGAAGAAAGATGTGGAAGAAATGAGACAGCAGACTGTGTTGAAGCAGCAGGAGGATAGCGACGAAAGAAGTGCATTGGCTAGAAGAAAGTCTTCGAAAGATAGTGAGCCGTTTGCAACGGCCGATTCACAAGTTATTAATAAAGAAATAAAAGAGGAGGATGAAGAAGAAGAAAGACAAATACAGCAATCAGAGAATGAAGAACCACCAAATAGAGTTATGTCCAGAAGATCATCTTCAGTTAAGGAAAAGGATATTGAAGTTGTACAAAATGACATGAAAAATAATGAGGTAAATAATACGATTGAAGAAAAAGTTGAAGAAAGAGTAGTGTCTTCTAGAAGACGTTCTTCAATTAGAGACATTGATTCAATAAAAAGTCTCAGGGATGATAGAAGACTTTCTATATATACTCCCGCGGAGCAAGAGGAACAACGAAGGGTTATTAAATCAAAGTGTTTTGCTTGTTAATATTCATAGAGTTGAAATTGCTTTTCAGTTTGTTACTTTTTAACGTTAACATTGCATGAAGGCATTTTTATTTTGAGTTTTGATTTACATTTTCGTTTAGTTGCTTTATAGCATAACATTAATCGATATATTTAAATGTATATATTTCCTCATTACAGAGAAGCCAAGAAATGGAACAACAGCTGAAATCAAGTAATGATGAAAGAGAAGAAGTTAATTCGGAGGAATTGAAAAGAGAACAAACGGAAAAGCACGAAAAAGTCGATGATCATGAAGAGTCGGACGTTAAAGAAAGTGACTCGAATGTTAAAGCAAATGGCGAAGCTACAGGACCAAAGTCGAGAAGAAATTCCGTCAGAAGTGTAACTTCCGATAAAAAGTCACCAAAGAAAAGTCCAAATGTAAAAGCTAAACAAAAAGCATCAGATGAATTGCAAACTAGTGAAAGCGAGGAGTTTAGAAAAGATCAGTCATTTCAAATTTTGGATACAAAAACGGACGAAGCAACAGTTCGTCGGATGTCAACTGTTCGTGTGATTGACGATGACAGTGAATTAAAAATCAAAGAAGAAAGTGAACGATCGGAAAAGCAAGAGAGTGAACCGAAAGATTCAGTTGCAAAGGAAAAAGACGAAGGCTACAAGTTTATTGACGATAGTTCCTCGAGCTCACCAATTCCTCCTAAAACTGGAAGACGCTCTCGACCTTCAACCGGAAAGACAATAAGACGGCCATCGTCTTCAAAGCAAACCTTGTTTGAGAGCTCCGAAGAGCAAAGTCCCGACAGAAGTGCTATTATTGCTGTGATTGAAAGCCCAGAATGGGACGAAGAGGATGAAATAGAGAAAGAAATTAGCGAAGCTATTGAAGAAGACGAAGAGCATGATGATCGCGATGTAGACGATGGCATCGGCGTAATGAGAGTTTTGCCAAGTACAAGTGATGAAGGAACGCCGCGAGTCGCGGCCACGTCAAAGCCTGTCATGAGCGATGCGATTATTCAGGTGATTTTTGATTCTAAGTAGAAGATAAAGCAGATGCAAAAGAAGTTATTAATAATTAAGTTCAATAATCCGAAACAAATAGGTGGAAACAAAACCATCAGTTAGGATAGCGGAAAACAGCCAGAATGAAAATAAGGAAAAAGCAAAATTACATCAACGTCGGGATAGTGGTGGAAGAGACAGCGGAATAGAACCAAGTCCCCGAGTTTCAAGGATTCCAAGACGTACAATCAAGTGCTGTCCAATCACGCAAAAGCAGCAACAACTTCGCATGGAAACTATTACAAGAGACGTACAAATTAGCGTTCGTCGGTATCATCTTGAGAGAAAGATATTCTTCCAATTGATGGAATTAAAACGGTTGCAAATAAGACATGGAAGAACAAACGAGCACGTTTTGGTCAAACGACAAGTACGTCTTTATTCTCTGTAAGAAAAGATTTCACAATGTTTTAGAGAATGTGATTAAAGTTGTTATACCTGTTTTAGGTTGATTCATTTAATAAATCTGGTTTAACTGGACCAACTCTTGGCATTGTAAAATATGATCATCAACCATTAACTTTTAGGTATTAAATGTTACTTTAATTTAACTGTTACAATCATTCGAAGTAAATTATTACATTGAAGTGTTGCATTCTAATTCGTTCGTTTCAGACATTTCGAATCATTTTTGTACGAACAATTGCGCAAGCTACAAAAACGTCCTGCTACACCAGATTGGTGCACGGAAGCGAGACAATGCACCAAAAAAACACATCAGTGTCACCACGCGACCAGTGCATACACATCGGTGCCAATTTATACTTATCGTAAGTTTGTTTAACCATTTTAAACCCTCTCATATTTCAGATGAATATATGTTTGAAGAATTCAATTAACTCAGTGGATAATAACTTGATACAAATTAAAATCAAATTATAATTAATATTTTATATGTACTTTGTAACTTAATATTTCAACTGAAATATGTGATAATTATGTAATAATTACAATCAAGAAATACATATAGAAAAGAAACAGATAACATAGGTTGATATAGATTATAATTGCAGTAAGTGGAGGCGTCCCAGACCGAGGGACGGGTCTTCTTCCGAAGATTGAGAGTCGAGGATCAGGACAGATGACGGTAAATTATCATTCAAAACCGCAACATTCATGATATTAACGTACAGTTCATTATATCATAAAACCAATTTTACCATCGATTATATTATCTTTTGTTACTACTTATTGTTTTCGTGGGATCAAAATAGAAAAATAACAGAAACACTTCTTTATAACACACAATATATTGAACAAGTAATTTTAAATGGAAAGAAAGAATAAAAGACATTAGTCATTTATCGTGTAAATAAAAAATCGAACATAAGTTAATTTTAACAACTTATTTTGTACAATTGACAATCATTACATATTGTAAATATTTAGCTAACTCATTCTATCTTATTCTACATTATTATGAAATTAAGAATTTTAATATTTAATTAGGTATAATATTAAACAAAATAGTTACAAATGTAACAAACATGTTAGTTATAAGTAAAATATAATTGAATATTGATATTGAAAAAAATCAAAATTCTTAATTCATATATAATCTTCGTTTTACATATTTTTGCAGGAACTATTTCAACTCATCATTACTATTCATCTATGTATTTTATGTTTAGATATAAATCCTCATTCGCAGCTTTTATCTGCATCACATTAATTTCATCATGTTACTTGATGTATGTATGTATGTATGTAAATATAAATCACTTTTATCTAAGAAGCAGTAGCCGAAAAATCATAATTACATTGTATAAATGTGTGTGGCATCATGAGAACTTCGCCAAATCATCAAACATTGTTTGTATATTCATGTGATTTATCGAAGATTTTAGTTATCCGCAATATTGGATATTTAATTTTAGGTGGAGGTAACCCATGGCGAAGAAAAACGGGTAATTGCACTTCCAGCTGAAAAATTAAATCCAAATAAAAGATATTTTTTTACGTTCACCGTGAAAGGCGATGCCCAAGAAATCGAAGACGTCAAGCCATCAAATAGCACACAAAGACATACTAACAGCGGTTAATACGCTAATAATTACAATTAGTCTTAAGAAGGAAATTATTGAAATATTTGAAGTATAAATATTTCTTGATGTCTTCTGTTTAACTTTTTAATCATTTTTTTACTCTTTTATAATATATTAATATTTATTATTATTGTCAATATTATCCTTTATTAAGTCCATATTAAATGTGCAATTTCAATATGATTGCTTTTAAATTTCATAAATTAATCATGACTATTGATATTAAACGTTTATTAACAAATTTCATTTGTGTATAATCATATGTATATTCTGTCAAAGTATGAATCAGTAAATAAAGTTACATATAATGTTCGGTGTACTTAAAATAAGTCTGAATGTTTAAAAAAAAAGAAAAAAAAATACACAGAATGTAATGTATTGTGAAAAAGTATCATTACACGTATATGGTATATGTATTAGTGAATATATGTACATTTTTTGCGAATAAAAATATTCACAAATTAATTGCAATTTAATTCTTTACAAATGAAGTTTACACTATACAAATTGTTTGTAATATTTTTTATTTCATTTTAAATTAAATGTACGTTTTATTATACAGAATATTATAAACTTTCATTGTCTATACTTTGAGTTATTTTTCTGAATGAAAATATACCACAAAATATGTACAGAAAATAAGCGTATAGTTCGAAAACGCGCTGGCGTTCCAGAAAAATCAATTTTACAACACGCAAGTCCTATTATACAAATATACTCGGTTATTTAGATTTCATAAATCAGCAGAACATTCTGGTCTGTCAGAAAAATAATGATTTTTCATTTGAATAAATATATGACATTGTAATTATTGATTTTTGTGGAAATTCTTTTCACATTAATTGCAAATGATAGATTATTTTAAATCTCATATTTTTCAGACTTTCATGAATATTTCACAATGTCTACTCTCGTTAACTAATACACACATAAATAAATAATTTATGAAATATTGAAGTAACATTATAAAAAATACGTGATTTATATAGTCCTACTTTCTACTTTTAAATAAATATTTGCATTTATTTCATTCACTTTTACACAAACTGAATATTTATTATTATAAGTGTACATAATGTAAAAAGTATATTGTAAGTAAAAATAACTAATATTTCGCAATTATCATGATAATTCTACTTATTTTCTACTTTGATAATTTTATGTTGATTATTTGCATTTAAGTCAATGTAATTGAAATATTAATTTTGCATTATTATATTGATTTCAAAATACCTTGTAATTACAAAATTAATCATTTTTTTTCATTTAATATTCTTTTAAAAGAAAATACAATTATTGTATGTCTTCATGAAAAGTGAATGATAAATGGCAATATCGATCAAGTAAAATCGATTATTACCATAGAGATTTTGATTACAATTCAATTAAATCTAAACAAGATAATATATATGTAATTTATATCCAATCATCTTGTGTTCTATATAGAGAAATGAGTGAGATTTAATTGAATTCCAAAATGTAATCCCAACTGGATTTCTGTTTGATGACTTCAATGATTTTATTAAATGCATTTGTCACTTATTTCATTATAATTTTTCGAAATTACTACATTGTAAAGTAAGGACTTTACCTTATTTCAAATGCTTTGAATATAAATATCAAATATCCCTTTTTTTCACAATTTGCTTCTAACCGAAGAATAAAAGAAGCGTTCAATTATTCGATTGACATTAATCTAAAAATACCTATCTAAACAACCGCAAATCTATCTAATCTACCGGCGAACTAATGCGCCTGTTTATTTGCATGCATAACAACCACCAAGCTTGATCAACTCGTTGGTGTATGCCCCATCTGTCATTCAGACGTCCATGTGCTTTAAAGTAACATCTTCTAACATCTTCGAACATCGGAAGAACGTCAAGTTGACAAATATTAACTACTAAAAACTTGTTCAAATGTTTCGTGTTATTGATCCGTGCAATGGTAACGTAAAAACTATTTTTAAGATGGTTCATCATTAAACGTTCAACATCAAAACAAATCATGTGAAACAAAACAGAAAAGAAGAAATAAACAATAGGATTGGAAAGAAAGTGTTTGAAAGATGTTCTGGCAAGGCATTTTCGATCGCCAAAATTGTCTTCGACGTCGAACCTGAATATCGCATGGACAAATGGTTCCAAGATAGAAAGCTCTGGCTATTCGGAAGCACCCTTCCGCTATTGCCAAGAAGGTACAATTTGAAAACAAGCAAATAATAACACTAAGTCTTTTTCACACTGACCAATACTTTTGTTTTACATTTAATTAATGATATAAAAGCTTATTTTTATCATAGCTTTATGAACCAAATTATATTTATATACTTTGAACTTCTAAATATAAGTATGTGAATATAAGCATGTAAATGAGTATAAATAAGCTTAATGACAAAGCTAAAAATTTGCTTTCATTTACATACTTTGAACGGATAAAGAGCTTTATTTGTTACTTTTGTTTTGTCTCTACATATGTTGTAAGAACATTGTTGCGCCAAAGTTCTAAGTACGCATGGGCACCTGTGAATCAACAAGGGTGAATGGCGCTGACGAACGAAGGATATAAGACGAAGAAATAAATGACATTTATAAATTCTTGAGGCATAATCTTTGATACCGAATTACAGACTGCCAGTAATTATTATTACCATCTTATTCAAATATTCATTAACCAAACATGCTATTATGTAATTCTTACATGTTTGACAAATTTAACTTAGCACAAATATATTATTTTTATATTTTTATAAAATTTACAGAAGCTCATAAAACGTGATCATTTTGTAACATTTTTTGCTATTTATTTCCTCTTTTGATAACTTTTTTTTATGTTTTATTTTTGTATTATTATTATATTTTCACTATCAATACTTTGGATCGACTTGTAAAGGACAATCGATGTAATAAGCTTAGTTTATTTTTGCGATTTGGATCTTTTTTACTTTATAACATCCAGCCGTTTCAATATTTCAACAAGTCGGAACAATGACTGATTTTACAATGATTAACTTATGTACAAAAACGACAAGTTCTATAACATGCACTGGGAAAGTTGGTTCGATTTTAAGTTATACGAAGTCACATACGTTGGTGTGTGGTAAACTATAGCCGCCGGGTTCTATCGATTGTCAATAATCAAGGTGTTTAGTAACAAATGTTTTGCAACAGTTGGACAAAAGCACAACTATTAGTGTCGTACGGAATGTTCAACTGCATGGGTGAATTTCAAAGAATTCCCTTATGAACAGCATATTTAGTCGCTTTATGTACGTAGTTGATTGTCAAAAAAGTTATGCGTGAAAATCAATTGCCATATCCTCATTTGTGTTGTTATGGATCACGTGTTAATGTTCTTACGACCTTTTTGTTTATTACGGTGACGAACAATTTTTGCAATCAAAACCGATGAAGTGTAACGTACGATTTTGTATTCGAAATCAAGACTTTTAGATTTTATAGATGAGAAACATATTTAGTTGGTGCGTTGCAAGTATCTGAATAAGCTTACTGTAGTTATAAGCTCTTAGTTTTAATATTTACTTATTTATTTTTTTTTTCTTTTGATATAACTTGAAGATTGTTTCAAAGTATAATTAAATTCGAAAAATTATCGAATTTTATTTTAAAAAATTGCATTTTATTTTAAATTTGTCGAATATTTATAAATAATACATTGCAAAAATAAATTATCACTTTAATATTCGATAAACAAAATATGTCTTATATATTAAACAAATAAAAAAATGTGAATTTAAATTGAAATAAATAAAGTTGATTTTAATTCAATTGAAAAATTGTAACATGACATATTGTAAATGAATTCGTGAAAGTGTTTAATAAATCATTCATAAATCGAATATTGTTCTTTCCTTATTTTCTATAAATAATTGATAATATACTACAGTGAACATGCTGATATGTTTACTGTATGACTATACAATAAATAATATTAACTACTGTAAAATCATTTCGAAAACTAACTTAGTTGTAAAATTATTGTCAATATAAAACATATCTAAAATTGATACTTTTAACTAAATTATAACTGAATCTAAAGAAACTTTTGTAATAAAGCATCACTAAATCTAAAATCTATAATATTTTTTTAAAATATTAGAAAAATGAAATGAACCTAAAACTACTTAAAAAGTTATTAATTAAACAAAAATATAAAAAATAATTCAATTTCTATACAAATAAAAGATGTTTTTAATATTTAAACATAAATTTAAAGTAATCGTTGTATATAAATTAATGAGTAAATCTAAATTTTTCAGATAAATAATAATTGCATATGATATATAAATGAAATATCAATCAAAATAACGATTTGTAATGCAAAAATAAATTGCCATAAAATTGATTGTAATCACTGAAAGTTGATGGTATCATTAATGCGAATTACAGCGCTTGCGCGATATACCTTAAGAAATCTAAAGCTGCAGGGAAGCTTGACCCTTGGTCAATGGCGAAAATAAAGACAGTCAGACTGTAAGTCCTTATAGTGTTAGCATGCTGTTTACGCAGCAACTGAGTTTGCCATGTCTTTCCAAATACAAAAAGTATGTAATGGAAAATTCAGTGAAATATTAAAAAATTCTTTATTTAAAATTTAAATTTAAATTAATGATATTAAAAATTAAAAATAAAACAGAAACATATTAAATTATACTTAAATAAAAAAATAAAAAAGTTTAATGAAAAATGTTCTTTTTAATAAAATAAAATTATCGTTAAAAAATATTTAATTAATTGAATTATATTTTGAACATATGAAAAACTAAAATTTACTCAAACAACTAATTTTAATGATAAATTTTACTTTAAAGTTTATAATTTCAGTTATAATAATAACTGAATGCAAGTACAAAACAAACAGTACAAAAGACATTTTTGTTCAATGTTAAAAGTGAAATAAACTATGTTTGAACTTCAGGTCGCGGGCGCCCAGCAAGGCTATGGACAGATATGAAAGACTGGCCCGCCTCGGAGAAGGAAGTTACGGCGTCGTCTTCCAATGCCGAGATCGACAGACCGGAAACCTTGTCGCGGTGAAAAAGTTCCAACAAACAGAAGATGATCCGGGTATTCGAAAAATCGCTCTTCGGGAAATTCGTCTACTTAAGGTGATTAATATAAAAAAAAATGAATATTATTTTTAAAAGTAAAGTTATACTTCATTACACAATTTACTGATCTACTTTTACGAAATGAAATATTATGCGTTGTTCAGATATGAAACAAAAGTTAGTTTATAGTTTGCAACAAGGTTCAACGAACTGTAATTATTACTATTCTCTTTTCAATAAGTGTCGATTCGTAATACTTTATTTTGTCTACAAGATTCTCATCAGTTAAAAGTATACTTGTTTATTATATTTATTTAATTTTACTATACATTCATATTATTTCAATTCGATTTACTTATATCGCAAAAGTATAATCGCAAAATTTATATTTTTTTTTTTTTTGTTAAAAACACCAAATAATTTTGAAAACTAAATCATTAATTATTGACACAAAATTTACATTTACTAAATCTTACTTATATTTCATAAAAAGTAATCATTGAGATTATTGAATATACATTTATTTAGCATGAAATAATCATAATTCTTCATCAAACGTATCGAACGATATCGAAATGCAAATCATGGGACTTGCTATGCAAAATTATTCGCCGTGCAAACGAAGTGCAATAAAGCATATAAATAAGAGGCATGGCCAGTGGTCAATAACGCCAACGGTCAATATCTTAGCGTGTTCGCTTAATTTACTGCATGTGCTTTTTGACTGTTATCAGACCGACCCCGAACTCTTTTGCGGTATAAAATTTCAGAATTATTTCTACGCCATGAGCCTCTGACATTTATTTTACATCAACGATTTTTTCCCCAGATGTATCGACTTGCATTTCGTTATTTTCATGGTCACTGGTCCACGTGTTTCCTTCCCTTTTCAACACTGAAAATAAAATAAAAAAAAAAAAATTAACAAAAAAATAATGAATCATTCGCACGTAAATGTTACATCCGAGAATTTAAACTACAAATAATATCTTTTTAAATGCTATTTCTTTCAAGCTCACTTTTTCCTCATTCAAAATACTTTGAAATAAGGAAACTGTTGCATTTATGCATTACAATAATGACGCTATAATTATTTAGTACATGCAACAAAATGGAAATAATAATTTTAATTGAAAGTTAATTATCCTGATATTTAAAATTGTAAAGTAAATTCAATTTAAGAGTTTTTCAATTATCCAAAACGTTTAGTTATAATACAAATATGATTTTAATTTGCAGAATCTTAAACATCCAAATCTCGTCAACCTTCTGGAAGTATTTCGAAAGAAAAGAAAATTACACCTAGTCTTCGAGTACTGTGAGAACACATTACTCCACGAAATGGAAAAATACACAAAAGGCTGTCCGGACAATGTAACGCGAGAGTATGTTTGGCAAATTTTGCAAGGCGTTGCATATTGTCATCGACTGGGTTGTGTTCACAGAGACGTCAAACCGGAGAACATATTAATCACATCGGATGGGGTTATTAAGCTTTGTGACTTTGGTTTTGCCAGGATGCTTAGTCCGGGTGAGAACTATACGGAGTATGTCGCTACCAGATGGTATCGAGCGCCAGAATTATTGGTAATGTTAATTAATTTTATCCAGAAAATCTTTAATAACAAAAATAATAAAAAATAAAAAAAAAACAAAACAAAAAAGTTTATGGTGATTTGAACGTAAGTCCTACTTTATTGACAAATTGTTTAATAACAAAAAGAAAAAAATAAGAAAAACATTTTTATGGAGATTTGAACATAAGTCCTACAAATGGATCTAAATTGAATAAATCTTAAGATATAAAGGAATAATTAAATTCATTTAGGTAGGAGACACTCAGTATGGAACGCCAGTAGACGTTTGGGCCATTGGCTGTGTTTTCGCAGAACTGATTCGCGGAGAAGCATTGTGGCCGGGAAAATCTGACGTCGATCAATTGTACCTGATACGAAGGACTTTAGGTGACCTTTTGCCAAGACACATGACTATTTTCCAACAGAACCAATTTTTTGCTGGTATCACTCTACCGACACCGCAGAATCTCATTCCTTTAGAAAATCATTTGCCCATTAGCCCTAATGTAAATTGTCAGGTAAAATTTGGTCTTTTAAACAAGTTCATTTCTTTCACGTATATCAGCAAAAACAGTAAAAAAACGTTAATTTACTTGTAGATTGACTTTCTTAAGAAGTGCTTGGATAAAAATCCCGAAGATAGATGGACCTGCGATCAACTTTTACAGCACGATTATTTTAAAAATTTCAATTTCAAAATACCCGAAGTTGAGCAGGAAGATTTCGAGAAACTGAAAAAGTTTCGGGAGAAATCAAAGGTATGTATAAATTATTATTATTGCAAGTAATTTAATAAAAAATATTAAAGAAAATATAATTAATTAATATGTGGGTCATTTTTGTTCATTAATAGAATTCAAATTACAATTCCATGATATTACCTCAACTTCCCAAGGCCGGTGGGATATCACACTACAATCATCATGAAAACAATCTACGAAGTTCATCCCATCAGCAGACTTTCGAACATTTGCCGACAATACGTGGATAAATTGATCTCTTCTGTGATTGCAAACATACTTAATATACATCTATAAGAACATTACAGTCGTGATTCTGAAAAACTTATTATCACAAAGCTGTGAGAAAAAAATGCACAGAAATGCATTTTAAGAAATCATTTTCCTTTCTTTATAATGATTTTCATAAGTAAGCAATTTATAAAATTGTTAAATAAATTTTTATATAAAAACGACTTTTTATTAACATTTTATTCTGTTATATTCTTTTTTACCTTCTATCTTACATTTTTTTTAATAGACAATTTTTGCAATATGAATTTTTACTATAAACATATTATATAATATAATTTGAGCACTCTTATTTATGTGTCCATGTACTTTATAATAATGAACTTTTGCATTACGTAATTTTTAATTTGAACAACGCTGAAATGTAAATTGCATATTTTACATTTAACTGTTAATGTAACAAAATAATATTTAAAAGAATTAGTATATATAATTCATTCGTAGAAATTTTTCCAAGTTAACAACATTATACTGAGTATTCAAATTCGTCTAATTCGTGTGTTTCATTTTCTGGTAAGTTAAATATGGAAATTCATTTTTACAAAATGAGTAACTATCTATTATTTACACTTTTAATAGAAGAATCATCAAATACATCTCATAATGTGCAAAGCAAAATATACTCAAATTACACGTTAAACAATTTTTAATTAATACTATCTTCTCATTGAATATTTTACGTTAATATCTATCTATCAAAGTTTACAATTTTTAATAAACGTTTTTCATATTACAAAGAAAAAATATTCAATTTTATTATATCCAAATGTTTGTTTTTAATTAAGAAATTTTTCAACTTCCAATTTTGTATGTTTTATGAATAAAGTAATAGTTTATTACATATATAAAATTGTATTACTATATATAAAATATTTTAATAGAAAATTCAAATACACATAAACTCTGACGCATAAAATTCTTGATAATATATCACCTCTTCTTCACATAAGGCGATAAAAAAAATCTTTTTTCTTCTCCTCTCACTGACCTTCCTCATATATAAAACGCGTGCATATAATACTGCCATTTTATACAGCACGAAAAAACTTACATTTTACTCAAAGACGATCAAAGAGCCAGAACAATCAAAATGTTACACCACAGGTACTATTTTAATTTTGACACTTAAATCAAATATATTATAATCGAAGTAACACTAACCATCTCGTTCTCCAAATTATTCAACTTTCATGTTTAAAGGAAAATTAATTATTCTATATTTATCAATTCGAATTCGTATAGGTTAGAAAACATTAAACACATTAAAGAATATCAAATTAAAGTACAAAATATCATCAAAAAATTTGCAATAAATGTCAGATTGAGTTTAAAATTGAGCATTTGATCTAAAGTGATTTAAAGTTATAACCGGCATAGATAAAATTGATATAATTTAATTTACAAATGGCGCGAATTGACGCGAAATTTAAACTTTATATTTTGCATGAAAAAGAGCAATAATGTTTCTTTATTCTTCAACATTTTATTCACATCATTTCTCATCATTTATGTATTGTAATTTTAATGTATTTTTATTTTTTTGTTATTATATTTAATATTATTTTTACATTTGTATGGATTGATTACTTCAACGAAAAATGTCAAACAAATTCAAATTCCTGCGCATGCTTTGAGCCCTTAACTTAGAATTGTAATCCTTAGAAAACCATTGTTAGATTTCTGCGCATGTATATTTTGTCCCGATCTTCATCATATGTTTCACTAGTAAATAAATGTGTATTGTCAATTAACTTTTGCAAGCAAACAAATTACATCACTAAACGACATTTCAAACAACTTCACGAAAACAGTCTACAAACGAACGACAAAATAAAAAAACAGTTTTTCAAATCTAAACGTTGCATTTTTCAAATAATTTACTAACAAGGTTACATAATTAAATCTTATTTTATAAATTGTCATTGTTCAAATCATTTAAACAAATGACAGTTGTTTATGTTACATTACTGATTACTTTATTCGCAAGTTGTATTCACAATTTCACATTAAACAAATGAGTGTCTGTTAAAATTGAGCTATTTGTAGAAGTATAGAAAATACTATAAATAACGTGTGATTTCAGTGCACTTTCTGTCTTCGGACTATCTCTAACTTTATCGTTACTTTGCCAAAGAAATTTGGCAATGCAGTCAATTAAACTATCATCGGGATATGAAATGCCAGTTGTTGGACTTGGAACATGGAAGGTACTTAATTGTTTGATTAAAAGAGAAATATTTAAGACAATTATGAGGAAATGAATATTAATTATTATACAATGATTATTATGAAATTAAGAAAATAATGATAAAAATGATTGGTTAGGCAAAACCGGAAGAAATGGAAACTGTTGTAAAAGCTGCATTAGAAAGTGGTTACAGACATATCGATACTGCATTTAACTACAACAACGAGGAATCAATAGGGAAGGGCTTGAAACATTGGTTTGAAAATGGAGGCAAGCGGGAAGAACTATTTGTAACAACCAAGGTACGTTTTTAATTATGAAATATATATTTTCCCATTAAATCATAAATGCAAAAAACAAAAGAACTTACATTTATAAAAACTTACAAATATTATAGAAAAAGTCTTAAATTTAGTAACTATAAATTGTCTTCTCGATAATACTTTTTGTCTTCATAATTCAAGTGATATAAATATTTAAATATAATCGATAGTATGTCGAATTGTTTTCTTTCGTTTGTGTTCAATAAGTGTAAAATAAAATGATTTTGATTTTAAATAAATTGAAATTTGAAATAAATTGACTTTGAAATTATTATATAATTTTTTTCCAGCTACCGAACTATGGAAATAGGCCAGCAGACGTAGAAAAGTTTTTAAATATGTCGTTAAAAAATCTTGGGCTTGATTATGTTGATATGTACCTTATACACATGCCTTTTTCATTCATACAAGACGAGAAGGATTTTGTTCCGGCGAAGAATGAGGATGGCAGTTTCGTATTGGATTTAGAATCCACTCCTGTTAATGTTTGGAAGGTCTGAAAAATGATGAATTGAAAATTAATATATTTGAATAAACTTATTTTTTTTATATTTTTCATAATTAACTTTTAATTTAACTCCAGGAAATGGAAAATCAAGTTAAAAAGGGTCGTGCGAGATCGATAGGTTTAAGTAACTTCAATGAAGAGCAAATTCAAGCTGTCTGGGATAATGCAGAAATTAAGCCAAGCAATTTACAGGTGAACATTGTTTTTTTGTTTTTATTATTTTATTGTAATATCTGATTAAAAATTATAACATGTTTTTTAATACAAATGATGACATTTCAAAATTTCAGGTGGAATGTCATGCAATAATGCAACAAAAGCCTCTTCGTGAATATTGTAAAGAGAAAAACATAACATTAACGGCATACAGTCCGTTGGGATCACCAGGTGCGAAATTGCATTTCAAAACCAAGTATAATTATACTTTGGAGCATTTCCCAGATCTTTTGAATGATACGACTGTCACGACAATTGCATCGAAACATAACAAAACCGCGGCTCAGGTATTATTGCGCCACTCAATTCAACATGGAAACATTGTAATCCCAAAGAGTTCAAATCCTGACAGAATCAAACAGAATATTGATATCTTTGACTTCAAACTTAATGACGAGGAAATGCAAGCATTGGACAAACTCGATCAGGGTCCACGAGGACGGATCTTTAATTTCTTATTTTTCAATGGGTAATAATTGCATTTGACTTTTAATATAGTTTCTTTCTTCTTTGAATTTAAATCATACTTATCTGAATCAATTTTCTTTTCAGAGTGGAAAATCATCCATATTATCCTTTCAAAAACGAGTTAGCATAAACACAAGTGCTTTGACTATTTTGTTACAAGACTAAAAATGTTTTAAATAAAAGAAATATACTCACTATTTAACGCAACCTGTATAAGAATTTCCTCTTGCCACAATAACTCAATTCCTCTCTTCGAATCATCAAGTGAATGACTCGACGAACAGCCCATTCTGGACAATTTTGTTTACTTACAAATTCATCTATAATTTCTTGCACAGATATAGAATTTCCAACGGGAAAACGTTGTTTAATTTTCTTTTCAATTTGTGATGCTGTATAAGCTTCTTGGTCAGAAGTAAAACCTTCAGCTCCTGGAAATTTTATTTTATATTAAACAAAATCTTAATCATTTTAATTTTAAGTTTTAATTCTTTTAATAATCATTCGATGTTGTTTTAATTTACCTTCTAAAGATCCTGATTGAGCGGCATTTATAGTCGAAACTTGGAATAACCGCAAAGCTTCTTTAACATGAGTTTCTTTCACGTCCTTTTGTAATTGCATTTTAGCCAGAGCTTCTGCAATTCGAATAATAGCTTCCAATTGTCGTACTGTAATTGGTATAGCACTACGTTTGTCAGCGTCTTTGTCTGATTTTGAAGATTGAGTGCGCCACATGACGTAACGATTCTTCAATATTTCTCCAGCTTCTTTAGTTAAACGTGGACCACAAGTTCTTTAATCATATAAAATAAATGTCAATTAATTTACATAAGATCAAACTACAAAATTGTACAAAGTAAATAAAGGCAGATATCAACTAACTGTCTGCAGAAGTGGATATATTTTTTGAAAAATTCCAAAGTAAGTTCTCCTTCTGCGTGATCTTCATTAATTTGTCCAGCATTTGTATGTAAATTCAATACATGTTTAGCTAATACTATATCTCGATTTTGTTCATGTTCATCTTTAACAATAAAAATCATATCAAAACGAGACAAGATTGTGGGCATAAAACTGATATTTTCATCACTTTTAGCATCATCCCAACGACCGAATACGGAATTGGCTGCGGCAAGTATCGAACACCTTGTGTTAAGTGTCGTGGTTATACCAGCTTTAGCAATGGAAATAGTTTGTTGTTCCATAGCCTCGTGAATTGCCACACGATCGTCTTCTTTCATTTTGTCAAACTCGTCAATACAAACTACTCCACCGTCCGCTAAAACCATCGCACCACCTTCCATTACGAAATTTCTCTGTAATAATTGAACAAAATATATGTTTATTGCAAATATTACAATACTTAACATTATAATGAAATAATAACAAATTATTATAATATATACCGTGGCTGGATCTCTGGTAACAGAAGCAGTTAAACCTGCCGCAGAGCTACCTTTTCCCGAAGTGTAAACTCCAATTGGCGCAACGTTTTCCACGAACTTTAATAGCTGAGATTTTGCGGTTCCAGGATCACCTAACATTAATACATTGATATCACCACGACGACACAGTCCATCGGGCAATTTCTTTCGCGAACCACCGAATAACAAACAAGCTACAGCTTTCTTCATGTCTTCTGCTCCAAATATACTTGGAGCGATACTCTTCACAATTCTGTTATAAATATTTTCCTGGGCTGCCAATCTTCGGAACTCATCTTCTTCTTCCATCGTGAAAGACGGGCGAATAGCTGCAAATCAGTCCATAATTATATTCTTTAATTATTTTTAAACAACGTTTTTGTCAACTTATTTAAACGATTATGTTAATAAAAATTTTGTATTAAAAATTACAAAAAAAAAATATTCATAATAATAATAAATTAAATTTTTTACATGTTCCCTTATTATCGCCTTCAATGCCAAAGCCTAACACACGGACATAAGGCAACCGAACTCCTGTCGATGAGTTCTCTTTGCTGCCGCTTTTTCCTTGCTTCGAAACCTTTTTAATACAATATATGCCCAGAATGACAACTTTATTTCCCGGAACAATTTGATCACACAAAAACCGATCACAGTACAGTTGTAAATGCCGTGGCATTTCTCCTTGGGGAACTGATTCGGGAAGTTCTTGCAATTTGAGTATTTGAAAATCAACGCATTTACATTTATCGGGCTCGATAAAGTATGGATCCAATGGACACGGACGAGGACCACCAGTATTTTCTCTAGAAATAAATTATTCCTTTATATTTATTTCGTTTAATTATTTAATCAATTACATTCTTATTATTTTTTTACTTACCGAGAACATTTTCGCGGCAACATATATCCTTCTAAACCTGGTTTGATTGGAATATTTGCCTTTACGTCTTTGCAACTACGACATCTGATACTAATTGTCGTTGCTTTTGATTTAACAACTGATGCAGAAACTATGATTCCAGAGATTTTTACAATCTTCGATACTTCAGATGACTATTTTATTTATTATGAAATGATACAAGATAAATTAAACTTAAGAAATAATCAAATATTAATCATAACAATAGTTTCATTCAGAGATGGGCAAAAATAATTACCCAATTACCTATAATACATTTTAAAAATTGGAAAAATATTATAAACTTTGAAAATAATTGAAAACTTTGTTGTTATTTATTATTGTTGCAAGTTGTAGAGTTAAATAAACAAATAATTCTATTTATGATCTTACTTTTGCTAAGTTTGAATGTATAATTTAATTTTATTCACAAAAGTAATGGTTAATTAAAAATTCAATTACTTTTCAATTACTTTCTCAATTAAAATGCATATTTTTCACTAGTTTCACTAATAATAACTATGGTACCTCTATTTTTAGTTAAAGACAGCCATTTTTTGTAAGATAAATATGCAATTTTTTATTACTTAATTGTATTATTTTTAATAATTATTAAATATATGGTTTAATTGAGTAATGAACTTGTCCATCTCTGGTTTCATTTAATCAATTACCTTTATGTTTCTCAAACCAACAGCATTCGCATCAGACGATAAATGTATTTGAATATCTTGAACTTCTTTTTCTTCAAGTGGTCTCGGAGCAGTGACTTCATCCGCCACTTCTTTTGCCGCTTCTTCAAAAACTGGCAAATATTCGGTCGGATGTTTGTACACTTTTTCCGCCAAGGATTCATCGAAAGCAGCCAAATCTTCCAAATTAATATCAATCCAATATTTATGAAGATTATAATTACGCTTTAAAGCATTGCTAAAAGAAAAAAATATAATCTTTTAGACAAATTAATTTTATTTTATATCGCAGAATAAACAATGCACAATCTTACCGATATTTATAATTGAAATTTCCTTCGTGAAATTCACGTATGAAATCGCGAAATTTCTTCTTCGAAGTCGTTACCGCTGCAGCTTCCGGCGCAACTTCGGATAAATTATCAGAGTGAAATATATTTTCAATGTCATAACCCTCCATGGTTGTTTAACTTTATACAAATACAACTTGCAACAAATTTGTCTTCAGCTGAACTTGAAACAAATAATAATACAAGTAAACCCGGTACTTTTTAGCGGGAAAATAATGAAACATTTGACCATTCTATACAATTTTTCAAGATATGCAACTAACATCATGAATGCCACAACACTACAGTGCTGCTACCTAACAAATATTTTCGCAACTCAACAAATACCTAAAATATATCATACATTGTTGTATATCTGATAGTTCCATATCCAGTGGTTAACCTAAAAAAATGTTTCGGGAATTTAAACATGTCGGATGATACTTAATAAACGTGTATGGACGCATGGTGCTTTGGTGCTGGTGCATTTTTGCGAATCCATAACACACGTGTGTCCTTTTAGTTGAAATAAAACCACATACAGAAATCGGTTGAATTTGCTTGAACGAACAAACAATGGTGGTGAAAAAGACAAACACAAATGTGAAAGTGAAAAAAAAGTCGAAAACAAAAGGGGTGAAAAATGCAAAAGCTATTGTTGTGGCACAAGAAATCAAATTCGCCCGATTGTTGGCGAATGGTGATAAAAAAGTGACGGATAAAGTTTTAAAAAAATTACAACGATGGTTGACTGTGCGATCGGAAAATGAGTATCGTATGTATTTTTGTATATTTAATGATTGAATGAATTATTTATTAGGTTTTTAATTTATGTTGCTTAATTTTAGCTTTCGCTGAATCAGACTTTCTGCGTTTATGGAAGGGTTTATTTTATTGTATGTGGATGTCAGATAAGCCATTGGTGCAAGAAGAAACTGCCGAAACGATTAGCAAATTGGTGCACTGTTTTAAGTCAATGAATACTATGCTCTTATATACTAAGTCAACGTTGAAAAGTTTATCCTCACAATGGTTTGGAATCGATAAATACAGAATGGACAAGTTTGATATGGTAAAAATAACATTTTTAACGATTTAAATCTTAATTAATTATACTAAATTAAATTTAACAAAATATTGATTTATTAATTAATTAATTATTAATAAATTAAAAATTAATTATTTAATTTTAATTAATACAATAATGTTGCTTTTATAATATGAAGTATCTTTATAATTGCAGTTAGTACGTAGAATTATTAGACAAAACTTTGTGGCGCTGAATAATCAGTCATGGAATATGGATTATGTTAAAGGAATTTCTAAGGTACTGGAAGACTTGTTTTTGGAACCAAGTTCATCATTGGGACTTATTTTACAAATAATTGAAGTTTTCATGGAAGAATTGGCTAAAGTATGGAACAATTATAATTTTCAATTAACGAGTTATATTAATTTTTTTTTAATTTTATTAACATTTATAAACAATAATGTGTTTGCAGATTAGCAAAGGAGAAATTCCAACTGAAATTGTGACGGAATTGGTCCGACCATTTATTGCGTACATGATAACAAGATCGCAAAACCGAGAAATCAAATCTGTTATGAAGAACATATTTCGGTATCTGATTTTCCAGTCTGACGTTGGATTGGAGTATCAAGAAAAATTCAGAGTTTGGAAAAAAGTAATTATAGACAATTCATGTTGAGTTAAATGATTAATTTAACGATAAATGTCAATTTTGAATTTGTTTTCATTTTGAAATAGATAATAAAGTGTATGTTCAATGATTGCAGGCTGGTTTTCCATGTGGAAGTATTAAGGATATCCAAAAAGTTGAATTATCGGATGAGTCAGATTATGAGGATGAAAGTGAATTGATGGAAGAAGACGTGGGTGTAAATAAAAATGTGGAATTAGACCCGCGTGCTGGTAAAGTGAATGTTGAATTGCCACAAATACCATTTGATGCTAATGAAATTATTAATTTATTCAATGAATATAAATTCCATAAGTCATCAAATACTACAGCTCGTAAACAATTAATGAGACTAATTACAGAGTACGTTTTATACCAAATATTAGTTTGTAATAATTAACTAAATAATAACAAAAAAATAATTAAACCAATTTCTATAATGTTTTCAGATTTGAAAAATTAAAACAAAATGTAATGCCATTTGGTGTGCAAAAAGTGACTGTTCCAAAGAAACGAAAATCCAGTGCATTTTCCAAACGAGCAACAGCTCGACTTTTGCAATTTGAAGAAGAGTTATATGCCGATTCCTCGAAAAATAAAAAACGAAAACTTTCAAAGCGTTCGGACGAAGAGTCAGAAGATACTGTAAAAAATGAGCAAATGAAGATAAAAAATTTGTTGAAAAAAAGCAAGAAGCAAAAAATGAAAGCAAAAAAAGCAAAAAAGGACAATACGTTGAATGATGAGAGTGTGATGATAAAAAAAGCCAGATTAATATCAGAGAAATACGAAAAACACTTGGAAAATAATCTGAAGAAGAAAAAGAAGAAGAAGAAGAAAGTGCAAGATGGAAATGTCGATACTTTGAGTAATATGAAAAATTGTACCGTGAAAATAGATAAAGTTGATATTATCAATCAAAAGAGAAATAGTTTGCCTAATGGATGGCAAGTTGCCGATGTTAAACCGTCTTCTTCAGTGATGAACAAGTCTTTAACGCCGGTTGTTGAGAAGCTTGATGTCAGTAATACCGATTTTCTTAAAGAGGTATACAATTTCTACTTTTTTTTTTTTTTTTTTAGAAAAAAAAATTTTTTGAGTCTTTGATAACTTAAAAAATTGTTGAGCAGTAATGAAAATGCTCGTATAATTTATATATTTCATTAACTTTTTTGTTTTAGATTTTAAAGAGATCTGAATCTCAAAAAAGGGCAAACAAATCAACAACCAAGACGACAATCAAAGATCCAAAGTCGCCAATAAAATCAATACTCAAAACTCCGACGAAATCACCAGCAACGAAAGTATTAAATCCAATGGCAATGAAGTCAGCGTCAGAAACGAAAAAGCGAGTGAAAATTATGCTGCAAAAGAACACTGCTCAGCATACGTCTGAATATTTTCAACAATTGAAGCAAAGTCCAGCAATTCCTTACGATGCTAATCGTAAACCCCTAACCAGTGTTTTAAAAGCAAGTCCCATTCCTAGCCCGATTAATCCATTTTACAAACGAAATAGTTTGTAATCATGTGTATATGTACATATATAAAATCAAAATGAGGTCAAGAAGGAAGTGTATTTTTTCACTATGATAAGAAGGAAAAAAAGAAAGAGACAATTTTTAATGCTGAAATAAGTGATTAGTTCTATGCATATATATGATTAGAACTCATTTTTTATTTCAAAAACCAAGACATAACTTGTACATTCATTTTTGTTATTTTTTACATCGTGTAAAATAAATCATTTTCGTTACAACTGATAGTATTCGTATTAATTAAAAATATCCGCAAGGACATTTTATAATCAATTAATGTAAGATCAAAATAATCATACAATTAAAATTGTATTACATTAAACATTCAAATTTTTAAACAATTTCCTTTCGGATAATTTTGACTATTTTTAAGTACATTTTACGTGCAATGGAAAAAGATTTTAAGTTTGCATTGTGACGCGGTGTTTATTGAAAATGTATTTGATTTTTATACATGTAATCATTAATTTTTCCTATTTACATTTTTATATATAATATATATAGTTGGTTTTATAATTTACTTTACAAAGTTGATTGTAGTTTAGACACTTAATTTCGTGTAACTAAATAACTATTTATAAGACTTTTATTACAGAAAACGTTAAATTCCTTGCCTTTTTGTTTTTTTTTCAATTCACCTAAAATAGACAAAGTAATGTGAAATGCGAATGTCGAAAATTTGCATTTACATTCAGTCACAAATAGTTTTCTAGAAATTATCGAAAATTGGAGATAAGATTTGTACAAAAAACAGGGTCACAAGTAAGGTGAAGTTTATAACAACTTCGAATAAAGTACATTAGTATCAAAATATAATTGGACATACTTGTTCATTAATCTTTTTTCTTTTTACATCAAAATGCTGTAATTCTTACGTTTTATTATAGAGACTGATAATTGAACTCTGTGATTTTTTTATTTTACAAACAAAAACTGCAAAATCAAAGAAAATTCAAATTATTTATTTATATTATGTTTAATATTATTTATCGCAATATTTTTAAATCAAGTAATTATTCAAACAAATACTTAATCTAAATTTCATTATGATATCATAATTTTAATTTTTATTGGAATAATGAATTAATTATGGATTAATTAATGTGAATGAAATAAAAAAAAATAGAACAGCATTCTATTAACAGATAATTGATCAATTGACAATTTCAATATAATCGGTCGTCTAATTTCTACTGTAAATTTCTTGACTATTGTGTAATAACACCGTTTCAATTGTTTATAGTATATATAGATTGAAGATAAAATTATGTTAATTAAGTAATTTTTATTATTACTTAGATCGTAAACTAAGTCTGCTTTCTTTGGCACGCGAATTCACATTTCTTGTCTAACGACAATCCATTGTTATTAATTTATTTTAATGTTCGCACACAACAAAATAAATCCTACATTTTCGCTTTTTTTACACTTACAATTAATAATGATGTACAAATACATTATTTAATTATTAATAATAACAAAGTAGTTCTTTTCAATGTTGTTATTGAAATTAGCTTTTTTGGTAGAGTTTATCTATATATATGTTCATTTAAATGTTAATCTAATATGTATAATTTTACACACATATGATAGATATTTATATAGAGTTCTATTTTTATGAATTCAAGTAAAAATTACATTCAATAAGTTGACTTTTATAAGAAACTAAAAATAAGTTCAAAAAGTATTTTATTAATATTTAATGAATTAAATATAATTTTAAATATATATAGAACTCGATATAAATTTAAGGTGATTTTCCTATTTATACAATTAAATCACCGGAACTTTGGTACAAATATTGTTTTTCACTTTTAACAATTGTCAAACAAATGTTCAATTTCATATGATGCCAATCTAATATGTTTATTAGATCTTTTATACAGACTTCAAAATCAATTTATTTCTGGAATTCAAAATAAATTTGAACGTATCTTATATTTTATATTTCTCAAAAATAAATGATTTCATAAAAATATGTATATTTGTCTAAGATTAATTCTTTCTATCGGACAAAATTCTCTCAATCTTTACATCGGTATAAACAATTTTTCGAATTTAATGTCTTATTTTACAATCGACATGGAGATGAGCAGTGACTAGTTTTACGTAAAATTATGAAGGTGTATTTAAATGAAACGATTTTTTTTTAACTTTTTGAATTCAATACTTAATTAATGCTAAATTAATCATATTTTATGTAAAATACTTTTATATATTAATCATACCAGAATCATTTATATACACCTTCAGCAAGTTCTGTCTTTCTTAAAGTAATTTTCTTTATTTTTCTTTTTCTATCTTATTATTCATCAAATGAAATGTATATGATTATACGAGGTGTATATAATTAAAAGAAATGTATATAATTAATTTTATCCTTCATTTATATAAACATATATAAATATACATATAATATTGTAATAATACTAATAATAAATTAAAGTATTATATTAATTATATATATATATACATATATATATATGATTTTATTTCACAGTATGTTGAAAATTATGTTTTTTGTTGATTTTGTAATATTCTCTCAATGGATTCTCAATTCATATTGCATCAAATTAATTTCTGTGACTGAATCAGCTTAGTCTTTTGTATATTGAATGATAATTTTCTGATTCAAAATCAATAAATCATTGTAAAAAGTTCGTGACATTAAAGGTTTGTCGTCAAAAAATACTCCATCTGACAGAATTAAATTTCTTATCCGACGATTGACTTTTTTTTCTCTTTTTTAAAGCTTCTTTCTGGTTTGTACAATCAGGGAATATATAAAAAATTATTGCAGTGCTAAGTTTCCAATATACTCACGTCTTCTTCTACGTGTATCACAGAGGTGAGAAAAAGGGGGAAGGGTGGGGGAGGGGAGAGGTTTGCTATATATATATGGATATAAATTGTTTCTCACAATAATATAAATTAATTTTAAAAAATTGAATGTTAATGAATATTTTAAAATTAATTTATATGAATAATTGTGAGAAATGGAAAATGTCTATATATAGGGAATTTGTTTATAAACTTCTCTTTTTGTTACACTTCAAATTATTTTCTAATAAAAATTACTTCAAACGAATGTCAAATGATAATAATTCTTATCTATGTAATTATAATATATATTATATTACAAACATTACTTTTAATGTTCTTGTTTTAATTTGACTATAAAATGATTCTCAAAATAAAAAAGTATAATAATTTTTATTAGAAGATTACTTATTGTGCAAACAGTTAATTTAATTTGTTTTTTGAAGTTCGCTTCCAAATATTGTAATACGCCACTTCCAACTGACCAAAATTTATATTCAGGAATGATAATCCAATGAAAAACAGCGATTGCAAAAGTACCACAATCCGAAACAGCGGCGAAATAATTAACAACAATGTCGATGTAGCTGAAAAGCAAAAATAATGTTAAATTAAATTTTAGTATAAATGTGAAAAGTAAAACAATATTTTAATGTTACTTTTAATTTTTATCATGACAATTATGTTAACTCTTATCTACGTTAACAGCAATTTAAATTTACTGGAACAAAAATATGATAAGTAAAAATGCTTTTAGTTGTTCAAGTCCGAGTTTTAAATATACTTAATCGATGGTTTAAAATAAACGAATGCTTTTATATAATATCAGAAAGTACTTTTCTTCGTAATCTTTATGAAACTACTAATTATTGTTTTGCCACAAATATTACTTGTTTTTTATAATTTTTATTTCAAATCTCTTCTATAACATTTTCCCTCAAATGTTCAACAAATTCTTTAAATTCTCACCCATCAGTGCCGTCCAAAAAACCCCGGCAATGTACAACGGAATCCAATTAAATGTCGTCCATCGTTCATCCTCAAAGCTTTTTCTCTTCTCAAAATTTGCCAAAACTTGTTCCTTCTGCACCCAACGTTGCTCCAGCCACACTCTCAGTTGCGATTCTTCATCCGGCAACTCTGTCGCCGCAATTCTCTTAATATTCACATGAACCTCACTCGGAAACAATCCCCAAAAGATATCCAATTCAGTCTGCGGAATGATATCCGGATATCCAATAGTTATGTCATAAACTGCATCCAGAAAGTTGGCTCGTTTGAGATGTTTGGTGAGGAAACTGAAACCCGTGGTTTTGGGATGCAGAGTGTAATCGAACTTTGGCAGACCATTTTTGTCGGCATAGCTGTCGGATTTGATTTTACTTTTGTCGTTTAAATCGGTGCCCTCAGGAAATATAAGTAACTGAATTTTGCTTTGCAGTGCTATCACATAATCCAAACAGCGAGTCAAACGACGCTGATCTTCTTCCCAACGTCGGGTTATGTAAAAGAATCCACACATCTGCATTACCCAGCCTTGAAATTGCAAGTTTAACGATTTATTTAAGTCATTTAAAAGTTATGTCTTACTATTATTTCTTCTGAATACTTTTAGATCATTTTTTACCTGGTCCAGGCAAATGTCTGACAGAATCTTTCAAAATCATTTTCAACTTGTGAGCAGTGACTTTTGGAAGACAAGCTTGATACATCGCAGACCAAAGGAAATTCCAATCCGTGCGAGTTCGATGATTCATCACGAGGATCGCAGAATCATTGTATTTTATGTGGTCCCCGGAAACCACAATTTTCACCCCGAACGAATGCAAAAGCAACTGCAAATAAATTTATACAATATTAAATATTAAGTTTACTTTCAATATATCATTTTATCATCATCATTAAATAATAATTCTATAAAATGTACTTTAAAATGTTAAAAAATACTACAAATCATTACTTTACTATAATACAACTTAGTATAGTCTAGTATACATATTTGTTTGACATGTTAGAAAATAAAATGTGCTAATTTTGGCAAAATGTCCAAATTTTTCTATCCAATAGTAAAAATCTTTAGATACATAAAAATGTAAAATTCGTCTAAATTACAAACATTAGCACCTGTCTAACTGAAAATGGAAGTGTTCATTTTGCTATCTCAGACATTATATAACATGACTGTGTATTTTTTTATATTCTGTGTAATAAATAGTGTCATAATAAGTAAATGATAATGAGATTGAAATTACCGTATTATAAACCTCCCAAAAGGAGAAAATAAAGTCGCCGAATTGACGAAACGCTGGTGGACTAATGATCATCACTAAGAAGGACGGCAAAGTCATCAACAAAAATCCGCAAAATATACTGCCGTACCATAAAAGTCCGTAAAGCATACCAGCCAAAAGTCTCTGCATTTTGCCGATTGACTGCAACAAAAGAAAAATCCATTTTAAAGTCTATCACTTAGACTTCAATATCCAAAACTAAATCACCTAACTTTTTTCCGAACTATCCAGTGGCAAAATCAAATCAAAAACTTCTAAAATTATAATTTGTATTTGTTCCTATAAATATTAAATGAAATTTGAAAAAAAAAGAAAATAAAAAAGTTGAATAACTTACTTGACAATTAAGGTGAGCACATTTTACTGTTGGATATTATTTTTTCACCTAAGAAAGAAAGGGAATGTTCTTACATTACATAATAAATTAAAGAATAGAAATAATAATTTAACATTTTTAAATGGAAGCTAAACAATTAAGATAAAGCGACGCGTTATTTGGTTGGTGTTAAAAAAAGGAAGGGAAAAAAAGAGGAAAGACGGTTCATACCACATATCATAGACATTTGTTAACGACTGACGGCTGACTCTGATATTCAACTTTTCTACTTGAGGCTTCCCCGCTACGATATTGTCTGCGATCTGTCGGGGCTTCCCAATTCCCCAACACCCGAGCAACTTTTTTATTCTATTACTTTGGATGCACGTTGGACTCTTCAGAGGAGAGAAAAAGCACCCGAGTTGACAAACTAAACTAAAGTATTGGATATTTTGTGTTTCGTCGTTAGGCCGCGGGATGCTGTGTGTTGGACCATTTTATTGATCTGCAAGCTACGTGCTCGAGTACCGCTCGTATCCATGCTTTTCTCCCTCTCTTACGAGCAGTTTAAGACAACATTCGGCTTTTTTTTAGGATAAACTTTCACTTTTGACGTTCCATCCCTTTTTATTTTTTTTTTATTTCTATACTTTTTAATTTAAAAAAATTATATTCTTAATTTGTTTAAATTAATTTGAAAGTATACCATTTCATTTTTAATTCATTTTTAAGGAAATGAATATATTTGAACAATTTTTTCTTTAATTTTAAAGTTTCACAATATAAAAAAATGAACGTCTATACATTTTTTAAATATGTAAATTTGAAAAATATGCCAATTTGAAAAAATTTTAAAATTTTTTTATGCATATTAACAAAAGCGTTAAATTGTAACGTTTTGAACATTTGAAAAATTGTCCAAATTCGATATTTGTATATTTTTAAAACTTAACAATAAATAAAGTTTTTTTTTAATAATTACAAAATGGGTATAAAAGAGAATTTCCATAAGTGTTCAAAATAATATGACAGACATTTATTGAAAATTAATTATATTACAGTCCAAAATAATTTGTGTGCTTCTTTTATTTTTACTTTTTTATTACATAGAAAAGTTTTAGTTTATAACATACATTGAATTCTATAAATTTCGTTGCATGTTTATCATAGTTTAAATTAAAACATATTTTAGTAAATTGTACATGTACATTTGAACAAATAACAACAAAAGTTATTACAGACGAAATTACTTATTAATTTGTACAATAAATAATGATAACAACGACATCTATAAATTATGTTTATTTTAATTCAGAAAGTTAATTTTCAATTTCATCAATGCATATAAAAGTTACGTATTTAAAAGAATTATAATTTAGAGTCGTTTTATAAAAAGTTATTATCATTGTTATATTTCATTTATTTCTGCTAAATTAAATTGGAATTTTTTTCTTTATCACTTGTAAATAAATAAAGTAGTTTGAAATAAGAAATGCAAAAAAGTTATTCGAAAATGCATTTTCACCTTCTTTTTTGGTTTTCAGGAACGATTGTTTTTAAAAGTAAAGTCACCTAAATGAAATTCTTGGTTCATCCACTTATTTATATTCGCTAATAAATGCACTTGGTATTATAAACACGTATACTATTTTTTTTTTACTTTTTTGTTATTTTTTTACCGTTGTTTCGCACATTATAATACACCTCTCAGTTTTGACTATATTACGTTCAAAATCTCTAGCACCAAGTAATTCTCTCACACCGATGTTCACTACTAAATATACCTATTAAATATAACAAAAATAAACATATATATACTCATTAAAAAATGCGCATTTTATCAAAAATCATTTGTACGTAAAATAAAAAACATCTCTTATTATTAAACATTTACATATTATGCACTATAAATCGTTCATGTAAAATGCTATTACAAAAGTTTCTTTTCTTTTCCTTTTCTCGTCGATATAATTTCCTTTACAAATGCTTAGTACAAATTTAACGTTGACAGACTAATAAATTATCCAATGAACATTTTTTTACATTTAAATATAAAATGATTTTGATTCTATTCAGAGTGCTATAAAATTTGTGTGATTTGGTAAAAAGCAATATAAAAATAATCAGAAAGAGACTTAAAATGTTCACAAATGAATGCTAAATTATTTTTCCTTCTTTTTTCTATTATGTTTCGCAATCATGTAACAGAACTTGAGCTTCTTGTTGAATTTTTCGGTCCTTATCAGAAGTCACGTCAATTTCTAACAAACTTCTTAAGCACTCGGAAGCCTCTTGTTTTCGATTTAACGATATGTAACATTTGCTCATAAACAATTTGTTTTCAAGATGGGGCTCCTTTGCTAATTTATCTGCGTCTTTGAAATATTGCATCGCTTCTTCGTAAGTTCCACTCGGTGGTTCTCCAAATAACGTTGCTGCTATCTAAAATGTGCAAATCAAATCTTCATTTTTATATGAACTCTTATCATCTTTGCGTATAAAAAAAGAATAACATCTTGACATTGAGAACAATGAAATTCACACAGTGACATTAAAAGCAATGAATATGCATGAAACAGTGAAATAGTAGGAAGAGAAAGAAAGTTTTGTTTGATGAATTTAACGTTTCTGCAATTGCATTGATATATTTGTGAACAAAACATCCAATTAAGTACAATAATTTACGTACCACAAAATTTAAGAACCTTTTTCAAGATAATCCAAAAACTAAATTATAATTTTTTAACTTTTATAACTTTCAAATTACTTTCCAAATCTGAATTTCTTAAATAAATGTTCAAACTAATTTAATCGAAAACTAAAATGGATTTAAACATTTTCTACATATAAAAGTAATTGATTTTTACAATGATTTATTAAATTATCATTTTTTGTTGAAATTAAAATAATACATTCAAATCAATTACTTTTATCTACAATGTTCAATAAATTATCTTAAGTCACTGCAAAATGTTTAAATATGTCTGGATTATCTTTAATGTTATCAAGCGAAACAGAAACATCATACCTTTCGTTCAAACCAAGACAATTTCGATACCTCGTATTTAAATCGTCCAAGAAGATGCAGTAGCAAACTATTCGTCGGCTCTAAATTCAATGCTTTTTCCACATATTCTTTATACCGATAAGCATTCGCAATTTTTTCCTTCGGTGGCATCAATTGACTTCGACTTCCAATCAAAATTGCGTACCATTTATATAAATTCATATGATTGATTTCAAGTAAATTTTCACAGGCATTTAAACCTTAAAATTATAAGACAAAACAAATGTATTATAATATAATTAAAATTATTATTATAAATTAATTATGTTTGCGTTATTAATTTTACTTGTATTATATTTTCATTCAAACCTTCTTCAAGAATTTGTTT
Source organism: Gryon sp. ZL-2020 (assembly GCA_022817425.1). Lineage (NCBI taxonomy): Eukaryota > Metazoa > Arthropoda > Insecta > Hymenoptera > Scelionidae > Gryon > Gryon sp. ZL-2020. Next base: position 15,728 of record JABFPJ010000223.1, on the reverse strand, counting down.
CTTCACTTTTACATCCGTTTCATGAGTAAAAATTTCATAACAAGCTCTCGCATAGCGCCATACGACTTCAACATTACCCGGATGGGTTTCAAACAATCGCTTCATCGTGTCATAAACATACTGCCGTTGACTCTCGTCTTCCGCAATTTCATCGATCTTCGTTAGTGTAAGATACAGCGTGTCTTGTGCCCCATTGACCCTAAACGATGAAAGAAATAATCCGCATTTTTACTCTCCACTAAGCCTAATTAAAAATACAAAGTCACAAAAAAAGCTTGACTTATATGCTAAATATAAATTAATAAAAGTCACAAGCAAAGCTTAACTTAGATGCTATTCTCACTTTTTGTGTTCTTCTTTTTTTTTATTTACCCGTTGAGTGTTTCACTGTCCTCTTCTAGATCGGAGCAATCGTAAAATTCGTCGTCACCGACATCAGTGTCTGCGTTAGAAAATGTTTCTAAGTCGGTGTCAATGTCATTCGCTAAGCCAGAACTTCCGTTTGGTTGTACTCTTCTGCGAAATCTACGTTTGGTTTTTTGTTTCTTCTGAAGTCTGTAAGCAGTTAATTTCAACTTAAATTAACAAAATATTCATTTTTTTTTATTATAAATTATTTATCTATGTACGTATAATCTATATTATTATAATTATTATCCATTTGATATTTATTATTTATTATTATTAATTATTAATATAAATTATTTACTCTAAAAGTTGATCAACTTCCTCTTGCAGCATTGCCACGACATTATTTAAATTTTGGATTTTGTTTTGCATCAGTGTATGCTCTTGTTGTTGTTCATGACGCTTTTGGATAATAGTATATATCATTGACGCTGCAACAGTGACAAATGCTGCAGTTGCTCCTATTGCTGCAGCCATTATCGTTGAATTTATTGGTGAACTCATGGTGTCTGCAAATATAAACAATATTTTCATTTCATATATATATAAATCATTAATATTCGTTTTTTAAGTCAACAACTTCTTTTCACTTAACTCAACAATTGTTTGTCACTCATTTTTAATTATGAATTACTTATATGTACTTTAAATTACACAGTCAAACGTGATTCATGTTTTTACAGAGAAAAAAAAACGTGATTGTATTTAATTAACGTTTCGTTCCAATTTTGTATAATGTATTCTAAATACGTATATTTTTGACCAAAGTTCATTTTTTTATGTTAAAAATATATGTATTTAACTTAACATTAAATACTAGATAAAGATGTAAATTTTATTTGATTTCATTTGAAAAAAATTATATTAGAAATGTATATTTATTAATATTATTATATCATTATCAAACTCTAATAAAACTCTCTTTTATAAATAATCCCAATTTTCTTATCATCTTAAAAAAGTTGCAAAAAAGTGATTATTGCAAAAATACAATCTTTAATTTACTGATATGAATTTTTATACAATTTTACAAAATTGATCACATATGTAAAAAAATATAAAATCAAAATGATATAAACATATATACTTTGGAGGTTATTTAAAATCTCTCAAAATCACTTTTTGCATAAAAAATACACATTTTTCTTTACCTGCTCGAAAGTGTGTTTTTTTCCAAATGAATATTAATTTATCTTTTGAATTATCAACTTCGGCAGATTGCAACAACACTAAGCCAGTATTGTTTTACAATAAACTTAGTTGTTTCCACAAGTCCACGTATACGAAGTCTTGGTTCCAATGTCTACTTGTATAACCTACATTCCGAAAATCGTTTGCCGGCGAAGTAACGCATCCAAGCAGTGACTTTTTCTACGATCGAACTTTTGCAAAAAGTCGTCCAGCTTTATCGCGACATTTGATACATGTTTCCGGGGCCCCCTTCTGATACGACTTCTACGACGGATTTGCGGGTTTTGATATCGCGTGTATATATTTGCGACAGCAGTGACGTAAAATGCGCAAATCAACGAGAATCAAAACTTTCACTGTGACAAGTGTCAGACGAAAATTTGTTTTTTTGAATCTCAGTTTTATAACTCAATGCTAAAGTAAACAATATATATGATGAATGGAAATTTTTAGGTTAGCATTTGTCTTGGAAAATTAAATATGTTTTGATTGTTTATGTGGAAAATAGTTGGTTAATTTAATTGATGGATAATAACAAGAAATGTTTAGTTTATTTTGGAGGAATTGTTTTGAATTGCCGCGTTGCAATCGATGCAGTGCGTTGTCCTTGTTTGGGTCATGTGGAGGGATGGAGATGAAAGACTTGTGCGGTGAAAGGGGAAATGGATGGAATTAGTGTAACAATTAGCATGTTTTACAACAATTTTTTTTCTTTTTTTGCAAAAATAATTTATTCTATATTTATGCATATTTGTATAGTAGAACAATTACGTTCTTATAATAAAATTCGACGTTTTTACCTGTAAAATAAATATATTTAAAGATAAAATTAAAGAAAAAAAAAGTTTGTATTTTTTTTAATGTCATTATTATTTTATATGGTTTAATATAAATACATTCTGGAATATTTTTTGAATTTTGCTAATTGAATGTGAAGCAATTTCATTCATTTCTTTTAACTTTAATATTTTGACTTTGCGTTTTTTAAATTGCAAGTAATTCAAATGTTTGTTAATTTTAATTTATGTTGTTAATATCATTTTCAATATTGGTTTCTTCATGGTTTTAAATTAAAATAAATTAATCGACTAAACTGAATTGTAAAACAATTTCGAATGCTTAACATTTAACATTTAAGTCAAAATTAAAATTCAAAGATTTGAATAGTTAAAATTAAAATTTTGTATTTTAGAACATTTTGGATTTCAAATCAATTTTTCCATATTCATAGAATCATTATTTACTAAAATTTAAAATTGTTATGACTTTTTCGTAGTTGCAGATTTCAGAATTTTATTGTTAAAAACCAATACATTTTTTTGCACATTTTTTCAGAACGAACTATTATAATATTAATTTTGAAAATATTAGTCGTTTATACATTACTTTTTTCCAAGCATAATATATTCTAATAATAATATGAAATAAACAGTTTATAAGTATACTTTAAATAATAAAAACCATAAAAAATAAAAATTTTCCTTATTTCAATTCTCTCATTTCATCATATATTTTATTTTAGTTGATAAACATATCATTTAATTTCATCCGAAATTGATTTTTACCTCTACCTGAATTTCTTATTTATTATTATTCTTATAAAATATCCGCTAATATTGAATATCAATACCTCTGTATTTCAAAATAAATTTCATAAAAAAACAATTATAACAATAACAATAATAACAACAATTCAATACAAATGAATAATTAATGCGAATGGTAATAATTTATTTTAAAATCCCGGCGAATCAATAAACAACAAATAAGCAGACAAATAAGTTGAAGCGAAAAACGAAAATAATTGAGATATTATTGAGAGTGGGGAGGAGAATGATTCGTTACAACACAACTCTTACGCAGAATCGTGTTTTTCGGTCGGTAATCATCGTAACTGATCCGAGTTTATCCGAATCAAAGCCGAATTCTCACGTCCGTGATATTAGCCATAACAAAAAGTTGCTATCATTTTGCAAAGAACCCAACAAGCGTGCGTGTGTTTTCGCCATTCAATTTCCATTCGCAGATCAACACATTTTGTTTGTTTCAAACATCCAACAACTCATTACGAGTTCGCCAAACCAAAAACGAGCGCGAATTCGTGCTCAGGTGAGTTAACCAAAACATTTCCTTTTCTTCATTCTTTTTTTTCTCTCTCTCTTTTTCTCATTCAATTTCTCTTTTTTTTTCTTTTAGATCTTCGTTAATGTTGACGTCTTTTTTTGTATTTTTGTTGCATTAAAAAACAGAAGTCAAACAGTTCGAGACTAAATAAATTGTTGCAAAAACAAACACCATTTTGTTAATGAAAAAAAGTTCGAATCGGAGTGAATGAAAAAAGTACTCATTGACTTCGCATCTGTCACACATTTTCGTTGACTTAACCTACAAAACGAAAACGCACGCTCATCACTTTTAGAGTTTATTAGAAAATATTAATAAAAATTATTTTATCCATTTTTTAATGTACATTTTATTTCATTTTCATTAAAAGTCACTTTTCTCGAACTTTTAACGGATATCCGATTGAAGCTTGTTTTCAAAATTGTCGATTTTGTTTTGGTTCTCAATTTTCTTGCGCGATCAATTTGTCCCGAAAAGTTGTACGATTTTTCGCAAATCCAGAAGAAAAGTAGATCTAACTACTTTTTAGCTTAAATTAAATGAAATTTAAAAATTGCAGAATTGCGTCACATGAAATGTTGACGTGTTTAATGAATGAATGAACATTTTGTTTCGTCTAATTATGGCGTCTTGGCTTTTCGGAGTTGCGACATTACGTGGTCAATGTTTTGATTGCAACTTTTTCGCGCTCTTTTTACTTTTCTTCTTCGATTTGCTTTTATTTTTCATTTTTTCGGTAGAATAATTTGAAATGAACCAATACTTTGAATTGCAAATGATTCATGAAATTATAATATATAATATATATATATATATATATATATGTATATAATAATTGCAATGTTTTTCAGATTGCGCTTTTCAATTAGCTGAATTCAATCAATAACATTAAAAGATGGCTGGCGAACAACAACAGTTTTTTCTCAAATGGAACGATTTCCAATCGAATATGGTATCGTCATTCAAGCATCTACGAGACGAAAAAAGCTTTACGGATGTGACCCTGGCCTGTGATGGCCAGACGTGTAAGGCACATAAAATGGTGCTCTCTGCCTGCAGTCCATATTTTAAATCTTTATTAGAGGTGATTTACTACTTAACGCTTAATATCTGCAAATTCAATTGTATAATTTACATTTTTTTAGCAAATTAAAAGAAATTTATGATTAACAATATAAAGCAACTACAATTAGATTATTATTATTTTACTATTTTCTTTAAATAATTGTAATGATGAATTATTATTTTTTAATTATAATTTTTTGATAATTAATGAAATAAAATGAAACTAATCAGACAATTTTTTCTTTATGGGAGAATCCCCTTTATTTATGATCAAAGAAATTTTGATTTTTGTTGTAAACTTTTTGTCTTGCGACCTACTGATTTTTTTAAGTAATAATAAGTTGTGATGAAAAACCAGTAAAGGTCACAAGACAAAAGTTTACAATAGTAATAAAGATTTCTTTGATCATACGAATCTCCTATAAGCAAAGAATTATCTGATTAATTTTAATTTATGTTCTTCATTACCAAACATTTTTTACTCAAAAAGATTATAAGTCGCAGCAGACTGATATATCGCTTTAATTTATTTAAATATTCAGTATATTAAAATAAAGACAGTTATAAAGCGAAAATATTTATATTTAAATATAATTGAATACATAATATATAAGAATGAAATAAAGCAAAAATAAAATATTTCGATAAATTACATTTTTTGTTTGTTTTTTAATACAAATGTATATATAACTTGTTATTATATTATGAAAATACTTTAAAAGCAAACTATTGAATACTGTGTTTTAATAAAATGTTTATTATATTATATTAAAAAAGTATATATCCTGTTTTGTGTTGATATAATTTATTTTTGAAATATAAATAGCAAAAAAAATGTTGATTTTAAAAATAAATATTTTAAATAAGCTTAATTAAATTATTACATTATGCATAATATATATAATATTATAATATATAATAATATACATATTAAACATCTTTTATAATTCCAAATATTTATGTATGTAGATTGTAAAAATAATTCCTGTCGTTGGAATCGTGATTTCTAAAAATACGAAAACAGTTCTTATATGTGCTATCACAAATAATCGAATTATTTTAAGAGAAAAATATCATTCAAATATAATCCGTATTTTTAAAATCCAGAAAAAAAATTGTTGTTAATTAATTATTTATAATATTTATAATTCTCAATTCACGATTTGTGATTATTAAAAATAGGTAACTTTCTTAAAGAATTAAACTAAAAATATTCCTATTATTATTGATTGTTCAATATTTAGTAACTGAAAAAACAATTTATCGATAATATTGTAAAGTTCTGAAGAAGAAAAGTTTGGAAAACTTACTAATATTATTAAAAACTTATAATAAATGTCGAATTGCAAAGTTACTCAAATTGATTAACTTTTTCTTCAGTTTTGTAATTCGATTACATAAATAATTAATTTTAATAAAATATTTTTCAACTTTGTTTTGCAGGAAAATCCGTCCAAACATCCGATAATAATTCTGAAAGATGTTGCGTACAGTCATCTACAGGCGATTTTGGAATTCATGTACGCAGGCGAGGTGAATGTATCGCAAGATCAACTTCCGGCATTTTTAAAGACCGCCGATCGACTTAAAGTGAAGGGCCTGGCAGAAGCCCCTGGTGCTATCAAACGGGAGGGTTAGGAATCTTCCCGACCCAAGAAATACTGAAAGAAAGACAGAAAGGCGTGAGCGAGAAAGAGAGGGAGAGAAAGGGAGTGAGCGAAAGAACGAGAGAAAGTGAGAGAAAAAGTTGATAAGAGAGAAAGAAAGGGAGATTAATCAATTCACTCTGAATGTCTCTGAATGTAATGAATTTCGAACTGTCGTTTCACGAGTTAAGACAAAACAGCTCTGCACAATGTACTTAGTCAAATCTGCGCATTCATACCACTTATATGCAACTAATTTCAACTCTTCTTTTTCCCCTCTGTTTTTGTTTGTTAATTCGACGTAATTTCGAGGTAAAATTTAAAATCGGCTAAACACGTGAAATGAACAAATTCAACTGTAATAAACGTAACTTGACGAATTGTAAAATTTTTTAATAAAATGCAACAGTAAACTGAAATTTCGAATGCAATTTTGAATGTGAGTTATGATTATTTGCATATACGAAAAAGATTTTTTTTTAATTGTTTTAGAAGTCGTGCAGGCTACAGAAAATTAATTCAACAAAGATAACGTAAATGGAACCATACATTTACGTGATCTACATTTTCACATAAAACACACGAATTTGAACGAAACATACACAAAAGAAGCTCATATTTTCATCATCCGTTTTGTGTCAATGTTCGAGCCTTGATGTTTGTCTTTTGTGCCCCCGAATTTTCAACAACAACCACACTGATTATTTTTTTAGTGTAAACAAAGATAAAGCAAGTAGTTGGCTGAGGTTTTTGCGAATCATCTCCACCCCTATTCACTTCGAAAAGTCAATCTCGAAATTAAATAGATTTACAAAAGCATAAGCCGCTGAGAAAAAGAAAAACGAACGATACCTTTTTGAGCATTGCGTGACGAAGATTGTCATGGCTGTGCTCTGTTTAACCAAATACTGCCAGCTTTTGACCGGCGTATTCATATTATTACCAATAGACCAAATTTATTTATGATATAATATATAAATATATATAAATATATATATATTCAGAGTTGGTTGTCCTGAACCAAGAAAAAGGGATTAGTGTAACATAATTGCAAAATGTATGTGTAAAGACTTATTTCGAGTTTTACGAAAGTTATTTCGTTGATTGATTGACATTCGAGAAGAAATTGCACGAGAAATTCATCGATAAATGATTCTTCAATAATCATTTTTAAAATAAATTTAGTTTTAAAATAAACTAATGAAATTTCAATGTTCTACGATGCGATCGAGCAAGCGTAAATTGTAATTTTGATTTATTTCAAAGAATGTTCATTTTCATACTTTTAAGAAACTGAACATTTCAATTTTTATATTCCGAAAAAAATATTATATTAACAAATTTTTTTTTCCTTCAAATGCTCGATCAGTTTCATCAAAGAATTGTAACAATTAAAAATTAATATCAGAGTAAAAGCATTTTTCTCTTGCTGAGTTTGTGTATTTTTTGTTTACTGGTTTCAAATTATATTAATGAAATGCACAAGCAGAGATCATAGTTACGTAAACATCTTCAATTTTTCCTTTTTAATTCTGACTTTTTGCAGATATATATTTTTTCTTTTAATTTTTTGTCATTCAAAATAATCATTTTTAAAAATGTAATTATGTTTTTTCTTGTTTTACGACTAGTCAAATCGACTATGATCTTTGCCAAATACACTTTATAAAGATTGAGAAATGAAAAAAAGGTTCAACAATAAAATACAATTCGCTGATTTTACCAACGTTCAGTCGAAGTGCAATTTTTGCTGTGTGACGAAGAGAGTAAATTTTTCAAATATTGTTTCGATTGCGTTTTTTAAAAAATATGTAATCTATATATTTTTCTTGTTTCATTGACTATTTATCGAGCGTTTCATATATATTACAAAAAGTCTTTTAAGATGTAAATAAATCATTTAAGAAAAAGAAAAAAAAATAGAAGAAATCTATGAGATTGGTACGTATCTTTTTTCAAAGTTGAACATTTTTATAGTCTCATTTTACAATCAACTTTGTACGTCGTCTATCAAATTTTTTCAATTGTCATTTAATTTTTTTTCTAGCTTCAGAGCAATATTTGGATTAATTGTATAAGACTATTATTAATTCTTTTTTATATCATTATTATGATTATTATTGTCTATTATTATAATTAATAAATACTTATTAATCGATACTTTTAAAATATTGATACAAAAATGTTTTGAAAAGTGTTTTGTATTTTAAGTTTGTTGTTGAAAAGACTGTTTTTTGCATTCAATGTTCAATTTATCTATCGACGAACAATGAATATTTACAAGATCTATAAACATAGTATTGATCGTAATATCGGAAAAACTGTTATCAGTTGTTGTGCATTTTTGTATCATTTATAAATAACTTGCGAGACATCATTTATTCTCATTTCTTTTTTAATTGTTCTTTCCTTTTTTCCAACGCAAATTTATTGTACAAAGATTCTTTTATTAACAAGGATTATTTTTCATTTCCATCAAATAAATAATTATTATTTCATTCAACTTTCAATTTTCGAATTCAGTTTAACATTTGTTTGTATAATTCTTAGCTTTCATTAATAGTAATTTTTGTATTACTCAATAAAAAAAGGCACAATAACTTGACTGAATATATTTTTATATATAATTAAATCAATATTTAGGATATTTGTTAAAACAATGTATTTATCTGTAAATGTAACATTTAAAGTACTTTCTTTGCTATTTATTATAGTTCATTTTGAATGTTTGTTTTCTTTTTATAGTTATATCCTATAGTAATTTCGTTAATAAACTTGTTAAAAAAGAATCTTCTTCATTTTGTTGTAAAAGTATTCAACTACATGAAACAAGAAAAAACACTTAAATTGTTGTTGCAGTTTAATAAGAAACAAAGAGAAAATTTACCTCGTAAATCTGCTGTGTTCAATTAACAAAAAAAATGTCAAAATATTAAAAACATTGGTACAAAATCTGGATATCATTATAGTATTAATCCTTTTTAGTATTACAATTTGTTTATATATGCAGTGGGGTAAACTTTGATATAGTATAAAGTATTGCTTCTTTATGTTTTATTCCAAAAACAGCTGTAGTATGATTTTTAATGGTATACATAGTGTATATATAATATTATAACTGAAATGTAAAAAATTGCAATGGAAATTACGTTATCAGTTTGTCTCTCTCATTCAACCTTATATGTATATTATGAATCAAGTAAAAAGTAATTATAAGCTTTTTTCTGCAAAAAAAGTCTGTATTTTGTATAACTTCAACTTTTTCATCGAAATCTGTACTGATATATTGAAATAAATTATGTTACAAGAAAATATGCAGCCGGCAGTGAAAAACAGGGTTTTATACATAAATGCAATTCAATTTAGTTCCTACCAGAAATATACAAAAGAATGGAGGAAGATAAAAATACAAGACAAAAAGATGATAAAATAAAAAAGAAATAAAAGATGAAAAAGTAAAAAAAAAATTTTTTTTTTAAATGAAAATGTAAGAAAATTAAGAGGGCGCTATCAATCTTGGGGCATTTGTCGATTCTGATATTTGTGAATCATCGTACAAACATAATTGTTATATTTTCAACGTTGAAGACAAAACTTAACAAATGTATTCATCGCATAATTTAACTTGTTCAATGTGAATTTGACTTCGTCTGCAGTTTGACAAGTTTCAATATTAATTGTTACGTTCCGAATTTGAAATTCAATTAATGGTAGGCGACAAATTTGATGTTTACGATATTATAAGCGATGCATTCAAAAATGAAATGAACAATTCTGTCGATTAATGTCCAATTCATTTAAACCATTTTTAAGGATAGAGAGGAAAAATCATTGATGACGGCGATTACAATTATACGATCAATAATATGATAAAATGATGTTGAAATATAAAATAAATTGTGTACATATATCTATAAAATGGAGCTTTCTTTTCTTCATGTTCAACTCCTTTTTAGATTGAAGATTTAGTTTCGGTAAATCCAGTTCGTATCAGAAATGGGCAAAAATAATTTCTCAATTACTTATATTAAATTTTAAACATTCGAAAAATATTATAAATTATACAAATAATTGAAAACTTTTTTGTTATTTAGCAAGTTGTAGAGTCGATTAATCAAATAATTTTATTTATGAGCTTACTTTTGCAAAGTTTGAATGTATAATTTAATTTTATTTGCAAAAGTAATGGTTAATTAAAAATTTAATTACTATTGTTAAATACGCAATTCTTAAATACTTGATTTTATTATTTTTAATTATTTTTTTTATTTTAATTAAATTATTAATTAAATTCAATTAAATTATTTTAATTAAATATATGGTTTAATTGAATAATGAGCTTTTGACCATTTCTGGTTTATATAGTTTGAAATATTTTTTTTTTTAATTTAGTAGTTGGTAAAGTTAGTTAGTTAGTGAAGATTTAAATTAGTTGATAAGTTAGTTTAATGTTGAATTATAATTAGTATGGTTCGTTTATTTGTGAAAATTTGAATCCAAATTTTGTATTTTTAAGTTTCATCAAATCAAGAAAAGAATGTAAAATAGGGCCTAAAAAGTGGCTTAATTTATTATAATAAGTAAGTAAGCTAATTGAACTTCGATTATTCTCATTATTATTTCAAAGGAAGAAAAAAATGGCTTTCAAAAAAAAATTGCTTTAAAAATTGCTTTAAAAAGTTAAAATTACTCAGAAGTGTAATGGGGAATTTAGTGTTCGACTACAATATCGTTTAAATGAATGTTATGGATCAAGTACAATCAACTGGTTAATTAATTGAACTAAAGTAAACTAGGAATTGCGAATTGGGTCAAGATTTCGTATTGAATAATTAGAGTTTGGAAAGTTGTAAAATCTTGCCAAATTCCAATATGCTTATTAAGACTTTATTTATTCTGCCGCTAATATTAATATCAACCACTTGCAAACTTTGTCTTTCACTTTTTCGCTTCCTTTAATTAACTGATTGGCTCATTTATTTAAACATTTCATTAATTATCTCTACTTGGTGATATTTTAGAACAAATATTGCTATTGCAACATATATTATGAAATGGAAAGAAAGATTCACTTCAATCTCATTTGAAGCAACAAAGTAATACAATATTTTATTGCTCATGTCTAAAATCAGTAAATTCTTAATTTTTTAGTAAATTTTGTAATTTTCAAGTCAATTTTTTTAGTATAAAAAACTCTTTTTAGGTAAATTTTTAAATACAAAAAAATGTATTGTATATTTTACAAGAGTTAAATTTAAAATTAAAAACTATAACTTCTAAGGTAAAAATATTATAAAAATATTAAAAAATATTTTTCATTTAATTTTATTATTATTAAATTGTCCAAAATTAGAAAGAAACCTTTTTTTAGTTTTACTAAAAAATGAGTAAATTTTGTCCGTTGAACATCTATATATTATTAATATCCCCAGAATAGAACAAATTTCTTCGATTAAAATACTTGTTCGATTGCATTTGAACAGATTACAATGCAAATGAGAATTTGCAAAGCGTTTCTGTTATTTTTTTGTGTACTGTTTTAATAGAGATTTCATCGCAAGTTGGTGGTGGAAATGAGCGTATACAAATAGTTTGGTGTGTGCGCGCAAATGGGGAAAAAGCAGTCACCAATAAGGGAAAAGCGAGTGAAAGCGAGATAGAGCTTCCGCAGCTTCGGCGAGGGTGGCTTTTGCCACGAAAACCCTCCTCAGTAGCGCGTCGTCCGTCGTTCGGACGAAATGTTGTCGGTTATAAAATTCGTTCATCCTTTTTCTCGTTTGTTGTCAAGTGCAAATAATCGTGAAAAAATTTTTTCTTAACACACTTTTTGAAGGGATATTAAAAAAAGAAAGGCAAATAAAGAAAAGAAATACTTTTTTATTCTAAAGCCGAATTTCTTGGCACGCCCGACATGGCCCTCGCTTTTTCACTTTTAAGTTAAATGGCGAAAAAACGCCGCGCGAGCGATCAACAGGTTATTATCAAAACTGGAATTCTCTAATACTGCATTTCAATTATCACTTTTTTGTATTTAGAAATATTTTTGTTTCTTTTAAAAGTTCAAAACCATATAATGAAATAATTTTTTATTATTTTGCAACAAACATTTTTAACGAAAAAAACAAATTTAAATTTGCAGTTTATTTTTTTTTAATTTTTATAATAAAATAAGAATAAAATATAAATGAAAATTGATCTGTTGCCGATGAACAAATATTATTAAATTTACGTGGATATAATTGATTGGATTATTAATAGATTTGTAATAAGTGAATAAATTAGGGAAAAGGTATTGCATCGATTGCAAATAGTTAATAAATTTTAGATTAACATTGGAAATGGTTATTCCATTAATAAACATTGTTGACTTAATGATAGCTCTTTATTTTGTTTCCTCAGACGTTGTTTTATCGACAGCTTTTGAATCTTTTATGAGATTTTTGTACTGCATTTTCGTTTGTTATGTAATTATTGAATGCATTTGGTATTGTTTAAAATGAAGTTATTCGAAGAATTCATATGAAATATATATTTTTGCTAAAACAACATTTTAATCATTAACATTTGTATATTCCAAATTAAAATTAATATTTAAAAAATTAAAATTAATATTTTCAATTTCAATAATTTGTGTCTAATTTAACTTTGGGAACAAAAGAGTATTAAAATGTTCAATTTTTGTATAAAAAATTTGTATTTTTAGTAAGTTAAATGATTTATAAATTAATAAACAATTTTTTAATAAATTGAAATTAATCTCTGATTAAATCCATTTCCTCATTTGGATTTTTGATTGAATTTAATATTATATCAATGATAATATATATGTATATATATATGCGTATATCTCAGATGTGATATTAATAGTAAGTAGAAACGTAATGAAATCGGGATGAAATTATACAAACAACGTCGAGAAAAATAAATTCTGAAAATAATGAAAACATCAAAATCGTAATAATTTGTATTATATTTTTTTAATAAATTTTTGTTAATTAAAAAGATTTTTGTTTCTAAAAAATGTCAAAAAATGTCTTTCATTTTGAACTAAAATAATTTTTTCTTTAAAAATTACAAAATGTAAACTTATCGTTACGTTAAAAAAATAACGTTATCTTCAGTTATTGTTAATGTATCAGCAAAATGTTGTATCGGAAAACTGATATTCAAAAAGCAAAACATTCATTATTATATATGTAATAAAAATAATATTACATAAGTTATAGAAACAAAAGTGAGCATTTTGTAAATTTTATCTGCAAAGATTATAATGCAGTGCAATTATTTATATCCATGTTATGCAAAAAATGTTATGCATGATAATAGATTACGTGAAATCATTTGTATCGAAATTATTTTTACATTTGTTAAAATTGTTCAATACTTTTGACATTATTACACAAACAACATATTATCAATAAAATTATTATTACTTTTGTCTGTAATTTGTATTATTTTATACAAAAAAATACGATGAAAATGAACAAATATACACTGAGAAAAAATAATGAACACTTTAATACAATAATAATTGGTACATTTTAATTTACATTTCAGCATTACATTTTAATTTACATCTGAGCTGTTTGTGAATTATTAGCAAAATTTTAATAAAGTATAATCCAAATTATCATAAGTGATCACAATTAGTATTATTTCATTTTTCGCAGTGTAATTATTATTATTTCATCTCCATAAATCAAAATGTTCGAAATACACTAAATGTGTCAATTTGTTGCAAATGAGAATGAGATATATTGCATAAGTATACCATACTTATGCACATAAAAAGTATCGTTACATTTTTATGTAACTAAGTTGATTGACAGTACTGTTGCCTACACGTGAACATAAATCGAAATTCAGACTTTATCGGATTGCACATGTATTTTTACTGTATACATGCATCACATTTATATAATTATTCATGGCATATCCTGATATGCATATTTCATCAAATGGACGCCATTGTGATATGACAAAAAAAAAAAAAGAAAAAAAAAGAAAAAAGTCTGCAGCTTAAGTCGAGTTTTTTCGTCTCGTCAGAGTAACTGACTATCGCGTAAACAAGTAAAAATAATTTATCCATGGATTTAAAAGACGGAAATAATGTTGTTTAATGAAAAGCCACTAAATTGTAACCAAATTGCATTGCCAACTTTTTTTAAATGCAAATTTAAAACTTGTTAAAAAAAACAGTTTTAAAAAATGAAGTTTTTTTAAATGTATATTTTTATAAAATGTATTTATATTTAATATGTGTCTTTGTAAGATAATATCATATGAATTATTCGTGATTAGAATGAAATGTTCGTTACATACATTGTAATCGAAAATACAAATTACAGAGAAGTTACAGGATTTAATTGTAAACAAGAGTTGATTTAAAATGAAAAGCGATGAATGAAAATGTTATAATGAACTGGTAACGTTTGTAAGGACAATTTATATAACCGTGTTTCGCGGTATAATAACTTAGGATTCATATTTCAAGTATTTAAAACAATTACACGAGCTGCGAATTTTACACTGCGCAACAAAATTACTGTAATTTTGAAGTTATAATTGGGAAAAAAATATCAATTTTACATTAAATGTCATCGCGGCATTAAACGAGATGGTTTATTTAAACGGAAATTGAAGTGTACATTGCAAAAAACGGTATAAAGTTAATTAGAATAATTTATATCATATTTTCAAAATTAAAAGGAACTTCTTCTTCTGATTATTATTATTAAAAAAATACAAATTTTGATGCTGTTATTTAAATGATTTAAAAGCAAAGATATGAGAGAATGTGATGAAATTACAACAACTTTAGTTGCGAAGATTTTCTATATGAATAATAGCATTTTTTCGAGTGTAGATAAAGCTTTACTTTGTTGTAACAACTGAAGGGAAATCGATTCGGCAAACTTTTGTTGAGCAGGGATTCTAAAGAGACAACTGACGAATATTCTACACTTTGAATACAGTCCATTCATGAGTACCGATTATATATTTTTAATAATAAAACGATTTTCTTTTCAATTATTCGACGAAAGTATATTCCGGTCATTAGAAGAATACAATTGTGTATCGATGTTCTTTAAATTCTTCTTCTATTGCTTCTTCATAACGAATCATTTGCATATTTAATGCAAATGAAAAATTAATTAAATATTTTGTATTTACTCTCTAAATTTGAAAAAGTGAAAATTCACTTTTTTTGGGTGCATATTCACTTTTTTGAAAAGTTATAGTTCTTGTTCACTGAAAAAGTGAATATTCACTTATTGAAAAAGTCAGAAATAA
>JABFPJ010000222.1:0-52334 GCA_022817425.1 Gryon sp. ZL-2020 | reverse complement strand
CGTTTGTATAAACGCCTCAGCCGTTTATAACGAAAGGTCCTTCCGTTTATTTTCTAATATTTTTTAATAAAAGGCTCACGCGTTTATGATAAAAGCGTCAACCGTTTGTACTATTCTGCGTGTACATCAACAATTTTGTTATATTTACTTGATTCGACCCTAGTGGAAAAAAAAGTCTGAATATAGTATGGATGACTAGTTTTGTAATACTCAGTATTTATATACAACTTTTTTGTCAAAAATGCCCGCAGAATACATTTTCCTCCCTTTTCTTTAGGAGCAAAATTTTACTTATAGTAAAGTACGCAGGTACGCAGGAAGCTGACTATCGAACTTGCATATTACAGTAAAGAGAACGATTTGACATATCGACGCTTCTTATGTTACATAATTAAAGTTTAATAATATAGATTGTTTCTATATTATAATAAACAGAAATACTTATTTCTTGTTATTGTTTATTATTTTTTAAATTTTTCATTGATTTTCACTTATCAATAATGATAAGCATGACCGATAACCATTAATTTTTAGACTTGTGTCACTAAAATGTGACACTTTCCAAAAACAACTACTACTATCGGAATCATTGTCTGTAAAAAAAATCTGCAAAATCTGTCATCATTTGAACATGAACATGAAATTTCGTGTAATTTATTATATAGTTTATAATGTGGCATTTGGCACGTTACAATGCGTTACTATTCACATTTTTTTTTTTTTTCATTTTCCCATAGACGGACCTGGCGTTGCTTTCTGTCCTGGCGTAATCCAGGGACGCACATCAGAAAAGCACTGCGGCGGCGCAAGCAACTGACGTGCCGCGCGCACTTATATGAACGTTGCCGCGAAAGATGAATCACCTACGTGAAATCAGGAGCGCTACGGTCGCGCCGGCCGGATTTACTGAAGGCTTTTGAGCTGCTTCGCCAGGATGAGTCCCCATTGAATGGAACCAATTGAACGAGATTCACGAGTGCTCAGAGAGTAGTCGCTATTTGGCAACGTTAATAGAAAGACAATACGCTATTTTCATATGTTTATTTGCTTTGTTTACATTATATGTAAACATAAGTATTTCTCTTTGTTTATCACATTGTTTTCAAAGATATGAAAATAACGTATACGCTATTTTCATATGCTTATTTGTATTTGTTTATATTATATGTAAAAATAAGTTGTTCTCTTTGTTTAACACATCTTTGAAAATATGAAAATAACGTATAGATCTTTAAAATTGTATAGAATTTCAAGATTGTTCCTTTTTGCAGAATTTGAACTTGATAAGATTTTTGGTGACAATTTTTCTTTTTCAGGAGTCTTTTTTTCATTTGAATTAACCTTCTTTCGTGCGAGTTTATTAATTAGTTTTACGAAATTGTATTATTTGTTTATTCTTAAACTAATATTATCACGTACGTATTACAAAAATTAACATCTTATTTACAAGAAATTTGCTGTGTCCGCATTTACGCATGGAAACTGTACAACCTTTATCTAAGACCTTGGTGCAAAATTTATATGCAACACTTTTTAAGAATTAATGTAAACCATATGTTTTAATAATGATAATCATTTTTAATATTATACATTTTTTAAAAACATTTTTATAGTGACTAAAATTGATTTTTTAATTAAAAAATCGGCTTAAAATGAATTTGTATGAAAAAGCCGACGCAGTATTATTATTTAAATTTTCTCAGCTTTCGACGTGATTGAAATTACATTTTAGTTTGCATTTTTTTTTCATTTTATTTATCGTATTCATGCTTTATATATTTTAATTTGTACTGTACTCAAAAATATTATTATGTTTTTACAAAAGTTATTATTATGTTATTACAAAAACAATACATCTAATCGAAAAAAAACATTGTAAATATAATGAGTTTTATTATATAATTATGTAAGCAAAATTATATTAAAATTGATCAATATTTCATCTGATTATGAATAAATGCTTATGCATAATAGATTTTAAATTTGTTCATTATTTTCCGATCATCGTAACAAGTTTGAAATATAATCAACATAAAATTAGGACATACTAGCATTAATTTAAGACAGCAATACTGACATAAAAAGTATTATTATAATTTTATAAAATTGATGCAAATATAATAATTTAAACATTCTTTCGATCACGCCGATGTGGTTCGGATGTCACGCATGTTAACGCTAAGAAAATTAATTTGTGTTCACTGTGAAATGATGTAAATGTAATGTTTTGCATTTATTCATGTTTATATACAAATATAAATTTAAAAAAATAAATACAACAGTGTTTAAATAAACGTTACTGTCTCGACCTTGGCACTACATCAATATTAATACATTTTTGCTATCATCAAAATCTAGCAGATGCCACGTATGCTTACTGTTGTTAAGAACAGGCTCCTTCGATGATGTTAGTTATTTATCATTAACTCTGTACGGTTCCGACATTGTTTTCTGCTACTAGTTGCGTTTGTACGTTATAACAAAGTGGCGAATACCCCCCCACCCTTCTTTTCCTAACAGGTTATTGCTCTCTCTCATTTCATTGTACACGCGTATACATTTGTGTTACATAAGCCTATACATTTACGCGAGTACACCGTTACAAGACGATGCATTCGGAATGTAAACACGCAAACGGAAATTAGTTTGACGCTAATTATTTGTTTACTTAACTTACCTCTCTTTTCCAGCGTTCAAGTTACATCTCGACATAATATATACATTTTTTAGCACTCGTGCCAACTTCATATCGTACCGAAATAGATATTTTCCGTACTCTATGAAGTTAGCACTCGTACTAAAAAACATCGTTTGTCACACCTGGCCTAAAGGCCACTAGTACTAAAATATACTATTATTTCTATAATGAATCATTATTGGAAACTATTCAAGAATATAATATTTCAATTTGAAATCAAGAAAACGCGTATCAATCTTTTAAAAAGTTTATTGGGTATAAATAGTAAATTTAACAACTTGTTAACATCCCTACAAAAATAAGTGTCTTACGATAGTCACTTTTGAGACATTTAAAGATGTTTTTCTAGTAAATTTTTATTCTTAATAGAGAAGTGACTGCAGACATGTTAAAAATTGTATCAAAGCACACCTACTTTTCTAATGATTAATTTTCCTAATTTTTTCAGCAAAATCACTAAGCAGAGTCATTTGTTTCATCATATTCATCAAGCACGACTAATCTAATCTCGCTACTTGTTAAGATGAAAGATTGCCACCAATAAGCTTCTTCGTCTTTAAGGCGGATAATTAGTTTCTGTCTTGTAAAAACAGTAATGTACATTCACACGAATTGTGATAGTATACATTCCTATGGTTTTATCATTTAATTAAAACAAGATTATCCATCTTTTGAAGTTTTTAATAATTTTTTTCTAAATCAAATTAGTATATTACGTTATTAAGAAGGAAAGTAGTCTTTTTCTTACTTTATAAATAGTATATAATTCATAAAGTTAACCAAGGTTAATTCAAGATCAAAACTTGAATTGTCATTCAGCATATCATTTATCTTTTATTCAAAAAATTGCATAATTTAATTTACTGAAGGTTATAAATAATACGGTATATCCAATATCCATTTAATAAATTTAACCAAACTTGCGTACACTTTTGTGACGCAGCAATGGTTTAATGAAATGAGAAGAAGTTCAGTACACGGGGGATTGATTTGATATTCCGCCGCCGAATGTTGCATACATGGAAAGCAAAGACTATTCGTAGATAGTGCACAAATTATAAAGGCAGGTTGCATAGCAACCGACACCCACCTGGTGCTACGAGCTATTCTTTGTTTATGGAAACCTGACAACTTTTCAGACGGCGTGGGAGATCCTAATTTGTACCTAAAAACATTCAACATGAACTTGAAAGTATCAAATAATATTAATAATAATTTGTTATATATTAAAGGTTCTTTTTGTTACAACCACTGATAATAACTATTGATGCAAAATCAAATTATGATCGTTTGATATTACTCTGTCCTTGATAATTAAGAGAAATTTCTTCTTCACCCGGGAGTGGTCGCAATTTGTCTAATATGTTTGTTTTATCATTAAAAACGCCACTTGATTGTCTGTTTTAGTCCGTTGACCATAGCGATGACTATGGTTATTTTAAGGTCAAAAATAGTTTATTAATTATTTTACAACATTACTTGAAATTCGTTTCATAATAACAATAATATGATTTTAGATAATGATAAAATGTTAATTGTGTCTTATATGTTTTTGGTTACTTTGTTTAGCTGAATTACGATATTAATAAATTTATTTTAACAAACCTTCATGCAGAATCGCAACTTTTATACACAGATAATGAATAATTTGATATTCCCAATTTTTTATTGTGCTCGTTAGATATTTTGATACTACGTTTGCGATAACATTAAATTCAATGTTATTATATGATTATATGAATTTAATATAAAGATAAAATAAATTTAAGTTTATTCGAAGGCTGCCACTTTTTAAAATTAGTATATTTATCATAACAGTATGGCATAATTGATTGCAATAATTCATATAAAATGAACAGTAAATTATGTTTATTGTTCTCGAGAAAACTCTTGCCGAAATCCATTTAAAAATATCGGAATTGGTTTAGGAAAAAACAAATACACTTTTATAAATATAAAATGCATTGGTAAAAGCCAGATTAATATTATGTAAAATGGAATAATGTAAAAAGTTGATTTGCTTGAATAAGAAATTTAATTCTAAGAGTGCTTTAAAATCAATATAGTTTAGAAAACTCTATTTGAACAAAATTGAGATCTAGCTTAATTAACAAATATATAATAGTTGTTTATTTTATTTTACTTAAATTATGAATGTTTATTAGGCTTGTCAATCCAACATTTACATATTTCTTTTTATATTTTTTTCCAATTTTTTTATGTAAAAGTGCAAAAAATATTTTAGTAATTAAATGTTATTAACAAATCATAAAATTAAAATTTATTTTACGATAAAATACGTAAACAGTGTACGAAAGTTATAATTTTATTGAACTATTTAAACTCTTAACTGAGCTGTTTTAAACAGTTTAAACTATGTTTATGATTTAGAATTTTATGTTTTAAACTAAAAAGTTATACAAAATATAACGCATTTTTTTAAATTGCAAATTGATTGACTAGTTTAATGTTTATACATCATATAAATATCAGTGGAAATAAACTGTTAATAAGACTAGAAAATAAACGATTAATATAACTAATTAACGAAGTATTATAAGTTCTTAAATGTAATGACATCTGATTTTACTATTAGTAATATCTGACAATATATTGAAATGAAAATCTTACTATTAGCTGACAAATAAAAGTAAAACATTATTTACATTTATTCTTTGTAAGTTAAAAAATACTTATTTTTGTCTTTTATTTAATATCTCAAAGCATAATAACAATGACACTCAAATATTATATAAATTCATGCATAATTATATTCCTAAAGTAAACTAGATGAGTTTTTAATGTTCCACTTCAGAGTATTTCTTAATAACATCATTTTCAACAAAAAGCATGTATTTTTATACTATCCAATGGCTGTTTTATTGAAATTCACGTGCATTAACGTGCTGTGTTCCATTTTTTATACCAAACTGATCGAATTTCCAGGGCCTCGATACAGAAATCCAGAATAATAAACTTCATTATTATCATTAACAGCTTGAACTTAATTTATCAATTGGTTTAATTTATCAATCAGATTGAATTCCATTATGATATGGAAGTATTTTATTGTCATTACTTGAAATAAAAAGCAACTGATAATATTTTAAACTTGGTGATCAAGGTTAAGAAATTACTCAAAATGAAAAGATTAGAAGAAAAATTTAAAGTAAAAAAAACGGCTACTTAAATGAAATTATAATATCTTCGGTACAAAGTTGTTTTTAATTCATAATAAGCATTATCAAAGCAGTCGATTACTCTTCATTAGCGTTTTTTTTTTTTTTTTTTTTTTTTTTTGCCAAGAGAAACGTCGAAGTTCAAGGCAATATCGAGTAATCTAATGAAAATAAATGAAGAAGGAAAAGGAATGTGAATTAAGAGGTACTTTTTAACGTTAAATAATGAACAAATTGTATTCATAATTCACCAGACAATGTTTATTCAGACGACCTCACAACTCCCAAGCGTACAAAACGACGTGCTCACTGGGCAATATGCGGGGCTGCTTTGTATAGTGTTCCTTGCACAGAAATTACATCTCATAATGTTCGCCTATTTTTATGTTACTTTTGTTGTCGGTTTTACATTTCATTTTCATCGTCAACTTTAGCAATCATACATGTTCTTCGTTATTACATTACCAGAAATAACAACTGTTGTATTTCACTTATTTTTTGTTTGCTTTCATCTTAATGAATAGAGAAATATATCATACTTTATGTATCGTTTACTATTATAATCATTATGTATAGTTTATTTATAACGGTATACGAATATCAACGCTATTCTTTCTTCGGGTTGGGTGGTGTATTACGGGATAGAAACGTTCGGGCGGATCTGTTAATTTACAATAACATTTTTTTAATCTTTATTTGAATCGTATGTTTATTTGTATTATTTTGTCAATTGTAATTTTGCTGTTTAAAATATTGCATCAATTCGTTTATATCGTGTATGAGAGTTTACATTATATTTTTGTTTGCAAAATAATTTGTCGCTTCCTTGTTTCTGTGGGGATCATCGTATAAAAGGAACGAGGGAAAAAGGATAGGAAATTAATTGCAATCGATGAAATCAATCGAACGAGGCAATTAAACTGACAGAACAGATCGGGTATAAAAATGGAACAAGTATTCTCACGAGTTTTGAAGGAATGATGAAATAAATACATGTGAATTGAAACAGGAATCGAAATGGGAAAAGGTTTCGGTTTAGCGCGTTTCTTTTCCAACTGTCTTTTGCGTACATTTATTGTATGTGAGATTACGCATAGGACTCAAAGGTGAGGCCATGTGGGAGGGGACGTCTCAACAACTTTCTCTTTCACTCGCTCTTCTTGCTCTCTCTTTTCTCATGCGAGAAAAGTCGCCTTCTCTTGTTCTCACTATCTTGCATTCTATTTTCTGTCTTTCTCTCTTACTCGATCAATTATGACTTTCGTCTTTTTCTTCTTTCTTCTTATATCATTCGATACAGCCTAAAATCTATAAACCTTATACGCCTAATATTTACAGATTGATTGCGGCTAAAGCATTCCGCATACGTACACACATCATATACACGTAATTGTATTTGTTTGTCTTATTTGTATATAACGTGTAACTTCGATTTACCCGCGTTGGGATACAACGAGAAAAGCCTAACATCCCGTTAGTATTGGATGACAATAAAACAACGTTCTTAATATACACGCGCCAGCTGCAGACGTCATATTGACACAGTGCTGACGTTTGGTTGTACGTCGGAACGGCGGAACTGGAGGGCCACCGCGGCGGGTCGATTCAGTCTCATAACAAAACTCCTCGTATCATTTTTTTTCTCCTGTGATTTATATATTTTAAAATTTGTATATTACGAATATCTTCAAACCGATAAAATCGAAATGATTCGTAAAATCTTTATTTCATATCCGGATAGCCCCGAATGTTTTGCACGCTGATACGCATTCATATGATTCAATTAAACATGCACACGCTCACACACGCACACACACACACACACTTGCATACATACATATACAATACGAGAATGTTCTACAATGACCATATTTTTTTATAGATATTACAATAATATTAATTATTTGTATAATATTCAATGAACATAATAGTAGAGTAGATGATCGGTGAATGAGGTGGAGACTGTACAGGATGCGCGATTTCCATGATTATCACATGTAATAGATTATTTTTTGTTGTTTAAAACTTGTTTGCTAGTCGCGTGAACATCGCACCACACTGGCACTTGATAGGAGCGTCCGTGTTGAACAATTGTTTCTACGTTATTCTGTACGTGCGCGACAGGTCGCACGCGTAGACCTTTACCCGCCTCTTTTGCGCGATTATTATCTCGAATAGCATCCGTTTTAAATCATAAATTTATTTGGTTTATTTGTTTGCATTTTTCTTTCTTCTTCGTTTTTTTTTTCACGCGCTCAGAGCGTCCTGGCACTTGATTTGTGTATTGTGGTTCCGCGTGCAGCGACACTTACCCGGCCGTTATTTTATAATTTCGAAATCAATTGCGGGGCACGTTTTATCATCGCGTCGTCGGCGAGCTGCACTCGTCAATACGGATCCACTACGCCTCGAGAGAAAGCGCCTTGCACGCGCCAAGAATTGGTCGTGGAGACGGTCGTGGCGACGGTGATGGCGATTTTTTTGATAGATTGAGCGGCTGTTGACTGTCGGCAATGTCTACTTGTAGTTCCATCATGTTGCTGGGACATCCGGACAACACCAGAGTGCCGGCAGCGTCTGCGCCATGGGGACGCGGACTTGCGCTGGTACTACTTGTTGCAACAGCCGATAAATACCTAGGTGAAGACGTAGGAGAGCCACTCAGCACATAATAGTCCGAGGAAGACTGCTGTTGTTGTTGTTGCTGATGTTGTTGCTGATGTTGCTGTTGATGTTGTTGTCGTGCGCCCGTAGTAGTGGTGATGACGGATGTGGCGGGCCACCTGGAGTTATTGTACACCGAGGTAGCGCATTGCAAGAGGCCTTGAGATCCTTGAGAGGGACGTAGAGTGGTCGTAGTTGTGGACGCACATTGTTCTGCCGGTGAGGGTGAGATCGCGGGTGACCGAGGACTGCTAGCATCTCCACGCATAATATAATTGTGAATGATGTCAGTACGCTTGAGCTGCTCGGCAGTCATTCGTGGACCTTCCATCAAACTTTTGGCCAGAGTTGAGTGGGTACTGCTTAGGAGGCTGGCCGTTTGCGGACAGGAGCTTTGTCTGTTGGGCTGCGACGTGGCTGCACTCACCGGTGGCGACGTCAAATGAAGGTGTAATTGTGACTGCTGATGTTGCTGTTGTTGTTGGTGTTGCAACACCACTGGTTCTGCCTCAGCACTGTCCTTTTGTCTCAAAGCGCGGAACTTCTTATGTGGCTTGTATGCCTCATCCATCAATGAGTTAGTGTCATAAAGTGGTGGCGCCTGTAGCACTCGTTTTAGTACTGGCATGTCCTCTACTTCCTTGTCTTCTGATCGTGGACTCGAACATACTGACGTGGGTGCACTGCTTGTACTGCTGCTCGCGGGTTTGTCCGGCTTTTCATTTCCGGATTCAATGCCACTGTCACTTGGCGAATCGAGTTTACGGAAACGAGGACACTGAGGAATTTGTGAGGGTTTCGCAAGAATTGCACGATGAAGTTCGTCTTCGCCAGAGCTGGCGCCGCCGGAATTTGCGCGACGCCGATGAGGACAAAGTCCACCGGCGAGGGTAGCAGCTAACAAGGGTGCACTGGAGGCATGATGTCCCGCGGGCTGTTGCACATGATTATTGTATTCAGTCAAAGCTGCGACTTCACCGCTGCAAGTGCTTTCAGTACTGGAGACACTTCCCAGAGGACTCTTTACCGCTTCGTCAAGAGTAACGTCGGACACGGAACCCCAGGATGGAACTGGCTCGTCTTCGGCGGCGTGCCAATGTGCGGACTGTAGGCTTGCGCCAGTGTTTGTCTGTTGCTGTTGTTGTTGTTGCTGTTGTTGCTGCTGCTGTTGAGCCTGAAGTTGTTGCTGTTGTTCCGTCATCTTAAAGGCCAGTAACTTTTCTGAATGCAAAGTGTTGAGTGTCCGAAGATCGGGAATTTTCTTGAGCAATTCGCGTAGGATATCGGGATGTGCTGGATGATTCTGTGCAAGCACCGTTTGAAGTGCGTTGCGTAGTTTATTGTGCATACGCTCGACAAGCTCGGTATTGCGCAAACCCGGTCGGTCCGATGCAATCACCACCACGGAACAGAATAAGCCCAACTCAGCGTCCGACAGTCGAAGTGAATTCACGCGCTCGGCAAAATCGAACATGGAATCCATAAGGAAGCGCGCGTTGCTGCTATTGTGAATGGACTCCCGCTTGAGCACCTGACCATTCAGACAGATCATGCTGTTGGTTTGTGCATCGAACATACAAGCTAATCTTACGAGCAACACTTCAAAAACTCCGGCCTTCAACAATGTCACTTGATCATCTTGAGCGAGTAATGTAAAACCAGGAATACGCTTAGCAAACTCAACAACACCACGAATTGCCGGCGAGAACCTTTTCGAAAAGTCTTGCAGTAATTCCTGTTGACCAGTCAACGGCTGTGGATTGGGATTTAAAGGACACGCCTGTAACAACAAAACAAATAAAACGTTCACATTAGTTATCAATTGTAGCTGCAGCTGATCCATATCAACAACTTTATTGTTGATTATGGCAGAAACAATATTGCATAATTAGTTTGCAAAACTTACCAAAGTTGGCGGACAAGCTGTATAGTTCGGAGTTTCGCGTGCCCGTGCTAGCACTGGTGCAACCTTGTCGCGAGTAAAGTCACAGGTGTCCAAATGAGCACGTACCACAGTGGCCAAAAGACGCTGCTCGTCTTCTAACTCAGCAGCGACTGCTTTTTCTTGAGAACGACTGTGCGAACTTTGCTGCATGGCAGCCAAAATGCGAGCCTTTTCACGCTTGGGCACACGCCCGAATCTGACCGCTGTAACACAACAAACAAATTGCTTTCTTTAACACCGCTGTTCAATTTTCAACTTTGCACGTAATTTTAGAAGATGTTTGACAAAAGAGCAAAGTATTTAAGAAATATATTTTTTTTTATTTATAAGAATGACGTGTAATGTGACACACAAAGAATGCAAAAAAAATGACATTGTACGAGACGGTATATCGAAGGGAAAGCGAGCATCACTTTCATCTTACGCGAGAAAGTACAACGTACATCTTAAGTGGATATACAAATGGCGTAGAAAGTATTCAAAACTAAGTTGCCGCGCGCGCCGTACATGTGTTCAATTTTGATATCAAACTCAAAGCCTAATTAAAGTTCGTTATCACCTACGTGCATTATGATAATTCACAACTCCATTGAGGATTCCCTTTAATATCGGTAACTCGTCTCCCATGACGAAGATAAATGACGAAAAAAAAAAAAGATTTAATTTCAATTTAAATTGTCCCGTTCACTTAATCACTATTTGACAATGACTTCACGAAACATGACACCAATTTTTAGATAATAAATTGATTGTTCGGCTGACTCGCGCAATATCGCGAGTCACTCCAATGCAATTTGTATTAGCTTCCAATCCGATGTCTCGGGGAGCGTGACTAAGAACGCGTGCTGGCGCGAGACAGCATCACCGCTGACTGAGTGACGTTCCGCGAGCCGCGTTCAACAGCCCCCTCCCCTCTCCACTTATTCAACCATCAACGGCCCCTACTCTTGATACGATTGTGGCCTTTGCCGAGCCTTTGGCCTTGAACTTGGTTTCAGCGCGAGCCGCGCGAGGCGTACTGCCGACCTATATATGCCACCACCACTAGGCGCGA
This sequence comes from Gryon sp. ZL-2020, assembly GCA_022817425.1. Lineage (NCBI taxonomy): Eukaryota > Metazoa > Arthropoda > Insecta > Hymenoptera > Scelionidae > Gryon > Gryon sp. ZL-2020. The sequence continues at coordinate 40,794 of JABFPJ010000222.1, read as the reverse complement.
GCGCGTCTACAGTATGTTATATAGATATAAGAGAAACGATCGCGCGTCGGTTCAATGCGTTTATAACATTAGACAACCTTTAAACATTTCCTTTTTTTTCTTATCTCTTTTTTTCTTATCATATTCTACATTCTGAATTAACATAATTGCTATAATTATTATCATATTAATTTATTATAATTCTTATAGTGGAGTACTTCTATTTGGAAAAGCGAATTTATCAAAATTTACGAAATGTATAATATTGATTTCTGTTAATTAATGTAAAACATAAATGCAGATATACATTGTATATATTTATGTATATTGGTGTAATTAAACATTTCAAAAGATTTGTAGACAAATAATTAAGGAGCAAACATAAAAAACGAGATCAAAGGGTGGTAATTGGTTTGAATAGTTTTGAGCACGCGTGTTGAAAAGCTGGGCGCTCGATGACAATAGTGGGGAGACTTTGGTCATGAGGCTTTAAGTTCGTCGATTCTCCGCGCGGCGCCACGCGACAGCGCTTTGACACTCGGAGTCCAAACGGTGAAAGGAGGGAAAGCTTGACGCAGAGTGGGTGGCAATGTCGATGAGTGTAGTGGGGCGTGCATGGAGGACGCAGCCGCGCGTAGCGGTACTCTTTACACAGACAGAACCACTTGCAAAGTGAGCGCAACGCGCGACTATTGACCCCGCGCATAAATTGCTACGATAGATCCATTTTTCTGCTGAGATTACAATGACCCGCGATATGCAACGAAACATATTTTCTTCATCTTTTCTCTTCCGCGTTTTTTCATTTATATTTCATAATGCACAATAATTACTCGTTTTAATGAAATAATCATTTTATTTGTACAGGCAAAATTTCAGCATTAAATGGCGATAACATATGCACATAGGCGAATGGAGTTGAAGTTAAATTAAGAATGGTTAATGAGCACGATGAAAATGTTCAAAGCAATAAATACGGGCGTAACATTATGGTAACCGAGATACGATATAACTTTCTCGCGACAATCGGTTCAGCACTTTCGCCGATTGCGACATTTCAAAAGCATTGCGTAAAGTTAAAGGTAAAGCCGATGGCTGAACAAATGAAATACAATTTGGCGAGTCGTAAAAGGTAGAGAGTATTTGGAGTAAACATAAGAAAGACTTGTATGATAACTCACCATCTCTGCTCATTCCGACAGCTATGCACTTTTTCAGCCTACAGTACTGGCAGCGATTTCGGTTGATCCTGAGAATACTGCACTGCTGATTCTTTGTGCAGGGCCGATACTGGATCTTCTGCTGGATGCTGCGCCTGAAGAAGCCCTGTGAATCACCAGCAAAGCCCTCGTCAGTTTGACTGCTATCGCTATCGGAGGAAGACCCGGAGGAACAATCGTTCCTTGAACGCGGGTTGGCCGAATCACATTCGCACAAGCACCCCATTAGCTCTCAATATAACTGCTTATCCCCCCAAAACCTCTTATTCACCCCGCACAAGAAAGGTCAAATTGCGCTAATCCTATCGCGCTCAATTGCACCAGAAGTTCACTCGACTACGTCTTGTATTATACCGTTCATTCAATGTATGATCACACAATTTGAGATTTGAAGTCAAGATTGTTATGTACAATATTGCGAATAAAATGTGTAATGATTTGGATGAAGATATGGAGAATGGATTTTTGCACTTTGTTCGATTGGTCGTGTCGACCGTTTGTATCGAAGCTCGCTCATGGACTGGCTCTCTCTCTAACACGGAGAGCATAAAGTGGCTCGGCACATTGGCTGTGAGTCGCGCGCGTTAAGGTGGGGGCCCTCTGACCCAATTCCCGGACATTCACCCGCGGTTCACCGCGTGAAAGTGAGAGTCTCTGCGCCTGCCCGAGTGCTCAGCTCGCAGTCACGCGCCCGTGCGAGCCCATTTTGCCGTCTCTCTCGGGCCAACGCTCGCGCCAATGCTACCATAAGTGCGCGCATGCCGCCACCGTGGCGTTGCTCTACTAACGGGTTCGTTCCCTCTCCCTCTCGTTCCCCACCCGCCTCCGCCCCGTAGTCATCGTCGTCGTCGTCGTCGTTGGCCGCCTTCTTCTTCCATCCCGAGAAAACGACAGCCTTCCTACACCCACGACACTCTAAAGTCCTCAAAAATTCGCAATATCAATATTTATTTTTTGTTTACATACGAGCTTTTGCATCAGAATCTCTTCGAAAATCTTTTTTAAGTGTTTAGAATATAAGCAAGATTTTGCTAATTATGTAAACGAATTAAGCTATAATGAATGCATATTCACATGCAAATGCATTTATATAAATGTATTTTTGTGAAATTGTTTGGATGCTCGAGCAATTTTGTATGCGCACCTCGATGACCCGCAAACAAGCATCGGTCAACGACCTTGCGCAATTATATAACGCACTCGTGTCGGTAGTCACCACAGATAGACAGAACACCGATGTCGCGCAAGCGCGGGTCAACTCCAATCCGCGGGCCAACACCGACGAGTCGGCTAACTTTTGTGACGTCACAACTTACAACCTCGCCTACCTCAACTTCCTGGTCCCGCGGTCCAGAGCTCGATACCGTTGCAAACTTTTTCTCGAAACATCTTTAAGTGGAATAACCATGGCAACCAATTCGATTGTACACGCAAGCGCAAAATTCACTTATACTTCAACTATATTTATTCACATTTCTTTTGTACCTCATATTCACAGCAAATAATTCAATTTACTTTGCTTTTGTTTATTTATAACTCAACAGCAAATAATTAATTGTAGTTTTGTATTTAATTATTATTTGTAACAATCTTTTCAACAAATTTCCATTCTCGTTTATAATTGGAGGATTATTTAATTAATTTTACATGAAGCATTCGCTGAAAATTCGAATAAGTGAAAAATCATTTTGAGATCGATTTTCACTTAACGAGTGTATATACACTTATTTAAATGTGAGGTCCAACTTTTCACTTTTTTAAATTTAGAGAGTTGCATACGTGATTAGTTATCTTTCATATACTTGTTCATTGAGATATTATTTTATTTTGTCATCTGTTTATAAACGAGATATTAATTCGCTGAAACTTGTCTTATGAACTTTACATTCTAAAGGCACAGTAATGTGTCATAATGAACGAATAATCATCGAATCGCACGGCCCCGGTTGGCCTGTGAGAATGCAAGTTGAGACAGCAACCTCGGAGAATGGCGAATGGGTTAAGATAGGTCTGGCGAGATCTCGTAGGAGGAGAAAGACTTTGGTTGTCCGAGCGGCTCATAGCTTTCTATGTCGCTCGTACGTCATCGCACAGTTTCACTCACAACGATCGTCGTCATCGTCGTGTGTTATCGTGTGATTGCACAAATTGTCCGAAAAATAGATCAGCCGGGAATGAAGCTATTATCACGGCTAAATCGGAGAGCATAAGTTATGCTAGCGCGAATACCCCGGACGAGGGCAGCAACCCCGGATGAACCCTTCGCCAGGCCAACGGGGAAGAACGGTGCATCGATCTCTTCAAACGTGCATTCCCCAAACGGGTCAAAGGTCGATTACCTTTGCGATCCTCAACTTTAGCACATATTTTTTGCCCGCACATGCGCTTTCGTTCCAATTCGTTCTCATTTATTTGTTATTAATAATCCCTCGGCAGTCTAATTATAATCCTATAATCATTTATTCAATTTTTTTTTTTCAATCACTGTCAGAATTATGATAAAAATAAAAGTTTGTCAATCAATAACTGTTATTAATGATATATATATATAGTATACAAGAGAGAGAGAGAGAGAGAGCTAAAACAGGGGAAAAAATGGAAGGGTGAGTGGGATAATGTGAATAAGTAAATGTGTGTTTAATGTATAAAAGTGGTAGTTTTTGCGGTTCATTCTAATGTGGTATAGAACACGAGCTGTAGGCATCGGTCATGACGGTACGAGGTTGCGAAGAGTGTGGGATACGATGGCCGCGAGGCCAACGACCGGAGCGCGCCGCATACGATCGAGGCGAGCGGTAGTAGCGCGTCGCAAATACTCGCGAAGGGGAAGGTGAACGCGAACGATGATCGCGGAGCGCGCGCGGAATGGGTGAAAGAAAGAGAGAGACGCAGCGAGACGGAAAGATGGGGGAGGGTGGGAGACATCCCGACGAAACCAAGTAACGGTGACGTACGTACAGCTCGCGCATGCGCTTAAGCGCACCTCGAGGGCATTAACCGCGCGCGCTTCGACCCCAAGAATTTGCTAGTCCAGGGCTTGATATCTACCACAGTCCATTGCACGCTCCTATTTTATCGAGCCACTAATCACTGATGACACCATTCGAACAATTACTACCCTGCGCCAATTGAGGTCAAGCTTTTTTCTTCCTCTCATTTTCTTCTTTTTTCCCCCTTTTTTAGCCACACTTTTTGACTGATTTCTATTTCTCAACTTAATCAGTGCTTGATATTTGTCAAAAAGTAATATAATAGAAAAGCCTTATTGACATTTTTAAAGATTATAAAGAACAATTAATTTGATAAGCCTATTTTAATATCATTTATTATTAATATAACATTTTTTTACGTTTTATAAATATAATTTAAGAATAATATAAAGGATACGATGAAAGTAAAATAAAAATGTTATGTTAAATGTGAAATGCAGATTTATTGGAAACATGCGTATCACTCTTGTGAGATAAAAAAAAACACAAAAAAAAAAACAAACAAACAAACAAAAAGGTACAAAAAAAGAGCACAGAAATTGATCGGACAATGACTGGTCACAATACACGTTCGACTACTGTGTATAAAGCGTTGTGTTGGGATTGATTATCGTTGAAAGTGGCGCGGCAGTCTCCAGAGTATAATCTAGAGTGTTCCATAGATACAGTTCTCTCGGTGGTACATCTACCACAGTAATATGCAAGTGACCCGATTCTAAAGTAGATGCACTAGGGTCGGTAACCTCGAGGCAGAGCACCGAAATACCCGTGCAATCAAACGAAAATGAGATCACGACTCGTTACGACGTCAAAAGTGACGATTAAGTGGGGGAAAACGCTGACGTAACTCTGGCGCTGAAGTCGATGACCGCGCTAGGGGTTAGTGCACCCTTTGCCCGATTTTACCACCCCCCCCCCTCCCTACAAAACCGACCGCTCCTACATTTTATTATTCCCGCTTTTTCTCTCTTTACTATAATAATCTTTGATTTATTCGACGATTATTAATTTCGTTTCACTTCATTTGAATTAATTAATTCTAAAAATGCAAAAATTATATATAAATACAAACTTCGTCACCTTTTAATTATAAATAACAAAAATGGATCTTTGTAGCGTTTCTTTTTGAAAGCACAGTATTTCTGTCTTTCGTGCTATATCATCGCGATGTTGTGTTGTTTCTATCTGTGCATTTGGAGGAATCGAGAGGTCAAGATATTAATCAATCTATTCGTTTTGAGAAGCTGATAATGATGGGTGCGTGAAGGTAGTGTTGTTGATGCTAATTTGTTAGTATATGTACAGGCTGACAACGCGAGCCAAGATATAGGATGGCGCGTTGACATTTTTGCGCGCACGATGGTGAAGCGCGCGCCACCAAATATGGGGCGGTGACGACCATGAGAGTTCGAGTAACGTCCATGCGCGACTTAGTCTACAGTGCACCAGTATAGCAAAATAGTACAACAGTAGTGCGACCGAGCGACCTAGTCTCAAAGATATCCAACGCTCTTCCGCGTTCTCTTCCCTTTCCACAAGGCCCCTCTTCCAGTATCGCAAACACGCACTACCGCTAGCGGCTAGGTCACTTGGGTAAGACGAAGAGAGAAAAAGAACTCGCTCGCAACGCAGCTTTTCAGTCACTTTGACCATAAGTTACTGACCTAGTCAACCAACTATCGACCTTGTTTGCAACGGGGAAAGCATCATTTAATTCATCGCTGCGTTTCTTTCAAATTCATTTCGATTACTCTCCATCATCAATTCACATTTTGGTATTTCATCAACATCCCATTTCGTACAATTTAAGTTATCATATCAACATTCAGGACGTTGTTCATCGTTGACATTTTTAGAAGTGCAATATAATCGACTGGATTGTGGTTATATTTAATTTCGTAATCTGGATTAATAATATATAAACGAACTTTCGCAATGATGTTGTATCGAAATGTTGACATAAATGTTAATATATAATGCCAGATATAAATATATTTGCAATTGTTATTATGCTTCTCATTGTTTCGGTTATATTTAATGACCATTCTAGTTTGGTCATGGAAAGTCAATTGAAATAAAAAGCTACATATTTAGATATACTGCATAATTTCAAGTTATTGTAAAAAATGTTTTTAATGTTTAAATAAAGAAATATGAATTAACAAATCAATATTTATAATTAAGAATAGAACTACCGGCCTAAAATCGATATAATTATATTCGTTGATAATAATTATAATAAAAAATAAAAATTAAAGTTTTAAAATATGAATAAATCAATATAAGATATGCTACATTTATAACCAAACTGCAATCTTGAAATGTTTTTAAATGAAATAGTTATATTAATTACTTTGAAAATGTACACAGCCTTTTAATTGACGTATCGGTATTCAATTCTAAAAATATATCTTTTTAATGTTTTACACATGTTTTTATTGTCTGTATTCTATTTTTTCGTTTATCTACTATTAACCACAAAAATCGAATTCAAGTCATATTCTACCTGAAAATGGTGAAAGAATTTAAACTGTTGTGGTGAAAAGACATTATTAGTGGGTTTTTCTTTGTACTTGTTGTGACAAAAAGTAAGAATTGTATTATATCTGTGACTTCTAGGAAAAATCAATTAACTCCACTTTTTCAAATATTGCATTTAAATATATAGAAAAAATATTCATTTGACCCTCGTATTACATTTTGATAAATATATACTTGTGAAATGAAAATATAAAATTTTTTATAATTAAAATCATCATTAATTCAGTTTTGCCAAAAAATGGAGTTAATATAAATTAAATAATAGAAATGAAAAATATACTAATTTCTATAAAGCAGGATGAATTCTACTTCTATGCTACAGAAGAAGAAAATTCAAAGTTATCGTTACCATTTTGAATAAATTCAAAACTAGTACAAAAGTACAAGCTGAACTTTTAATATAAACTATTATAAATTCGGAAGAATTTTATATTCAAAAAAGTAAACGTTTTTATTAAAAAAAATATTTGTTGATAGTATGGTATTCAGTTTTTAATTTAAAAAAATACATTTTTTATATATGAAGATTTGTTCTTGACGAACAAACGAGGACTGATCTAACAATTTGAGATCGAGTATCAAAGCGCCAGGTGGAAGAGATCGAGCGTTGACACGAGAAGGGGCTCACGCGGCAATGGTGGGAGAGAAACTTCAGCCACCACCACTTCAAGGAACGATTGGACTCGTGTATTCCCCACCAGTGTTTCGCGCCGTCCGAAGAACACGAGGACGTTGACTCGGCGGCCTTCGAGACTCGGAAATGCCAATTTGCCAAAAGCACGCTCTCGGATGGCACAAGCAAATTTTATTTCAAATGCGGATTACTTGGTAATTTTATCTTCATTTCATCTACAGATAACTCCCATCCTTTTATTTCCCATCATTTTTATCCTAAATTTATATTAATAAAATGAAACATTTTTCCATTGAAAACAAATTAAAATAAACTTGTATAATTTCTTACAAATAAAATTGTAATAAATCATAATATGAAATAATTTCGGTTAAATAATTATTTATTATTTAAAACTTTTTTCCTTGTTTTATTATACATAAATAATACAATAATTTTATATGAAATACTTGTCTTACTGAAATATTAAATTACAATTTTGCAACAAGAATATTTTCAACGTTAAATTAGTTAAAAAAATGTAACAAATGTTCCTTGTTAGGACGTTAGGCGACCGTAAATTTCCGGGAAATACAATGATATTGAATAGAAGGTCGGTGAAAGAAAAAGAGCAAAGAAATAATATTAACCGCAGGTTTCCTGCTGAAGCAGTAGGTAAAACCGAGTCATTTTTCTATCGGAAGATGACAATTCGAGAGCAGCGTGAACGTTAATGTAGAAGAATATTATCCATTTATTATTTGTTTTTTTTTTTGTTCACGCGAAAAGTAACTTTCACTCTCACTGCGATGAAACTCTGATAAGTTGTAAGCGCGTTTTCTCGTTCCGGCAAAATGGAATCAAGTTGAAATTCTTATTTTATTCGCGTGGGTGACTCGAGTTACATGCTGACATTGAGCGCTAAGCCTTGACGAGTCGTCGAAAGGTGCGATACGCGAAGGCATTTGACTCCTTTGAACGGAGGAGACCAAGGCTAGGTCGATAACATTTGTCTTATCCTTGAGAGTCTCACATTCAACAGATATATATAAGCATGAACATACATACATATTCAAATACGCAAATACATTCACACACATTTGTTTAGTGGCCAACTCGGTTCCGCGAAAAAATGCGCCTCTTATTCCGGTTTAATTTCACATTGAGTCGTTTTTTTGCTCCAAATTTGAATGTCGGAGGACGCACTTTTTCTCAATGTCACTTAATTAAGTTCGCTCACCTTGCAGCCTTCGCAGGAATGAACTCCATAGTGAAATCCCGATGCTTTATCTCCGCATACTCGACATAAAACTGTGGTTCCATCGAACTCTGCAACAAAATATTATTTATCATTAAATATATTATATATTATAATTGATATAACAATAAATATTGCAATTGATTTAACGAATCTAAATTAATCAAACGATGTTGTAATAGTTTTGCGACTCGAAAATATAGAACGAGTGTATTATGAGATACTTTCTGCCCTAGTGCGAAAAGTGACTTATTACGCTCGACTTCAAGTGTGAAGAAATTGAATAGAAAATAATAAAAACTCGTACAACGAGCACGTGGCGTGCATTTTGCTATTTGTCGGAGTAAAAAAAGTTTGCATGAGAGAAGAATTGCAAAGTGGGAGAGAAAGAAGAGAACTTTCCCTGGCGGCGTGTTACAGCATCGCGGTGTGTTACAACTTTCCGCTTTCACTTGGCTTGTCATGCTGTTCAATCCGATCGCATTCACCGGTTCAGTCAAGAAACATTTAATAGCCGATCATTCGCAACTTTCTTCATTAAAAAGAAAATCGAGGCTATCGACCCAGGGGATATCGAATCGACCAATTTTGAAAGTGAAATGGTTTTTGCTTTTTGACGCTGCGCATATCGCTGCTCCAACAAATTTCACACTCTTGCACACATCTGACCACTTTCTCTGTGTTCTTTTTTTTCTCCTTAAATTATTATTATCATTATTTTTTGATTTTGCTTTTCTATTCTGTCATTATATTATATAAATATAATATATTAAAGTTATTTTTGCATTTAGTTGTATAAATACTATTTTAATATGTTAAAATAGTTATTATAAGAAATATATAAAATAAAATTGAAAACTTCTTATTCGTGAACTTTCAGAGAGCGGTTTCTTGTTGTTGGTTTCGCGATATAGGATTCACGTTGCTGAATGTGCGAAACGATTTATGCCCTTCAGCATATTTCAACGCAAACATGGTATAGACTGCTGCAGTAAATGATTCAGGAGAAACAAAAATATTTATAAATTGTATGATAATTATTTTAATGGAAATCAAATATTTTTAATAATGCAAAAAATGATTCCAATTCCAAATTTGAATCATTTTTACTTATTATACCATTTTTTGACACATACTTATTAGTACATTAAATTCAGTTTTACTAATTAAATGTTTTCGCCTATTATATTACGAACTTGATCACCAATATTTAATGCAAATATACGTTCGAAAGAATAGTCTTTGTTAACTAATATCTCATTCTTTGTCGTAATTTGCTTTTCGCTTATCCATGTGAAAAATATATCTAAAAATGTAAACGAATTTGGTTTGAGCCGCGAAATGATGAATGTGAAAACAGGTACCTATATGAAGTTCAGGTTCAGGTCTCGCGGACGAAACCGTAGAGTCCATTGTGGGCATATTGGGGTTGACACGCGGCACTTGCGCCACGTGATAAGGACTGGGCATGCTCTGTACACAGGACATCCTCGCATCAGTTTGTCGTGGTACAAAGGATTCCGGGACTGGTTGCACACTACTGTCAGGTGCAAGAATCATTTTGTTTGCATCAAAGTCCTTACAGAATTACAAAAAAGTATATCCAAAATTGGGTTGCACGAAAAATGTAATGATAATGCACTAATAAGGCACCTCACGCACAAACACCAAACAATCGCGAACTGTGAGCACCATGATGTTGCAATCTAAATAGTAATATATACAAAATTGGGATGGAGCACTAAGTGGAGTACCGAGAGAGAAAAGCAACAACACCGACTGCAGCGGCGGCACTCAGTATAGTGTTGGAATGGTGGCGTGTTTCGAAAGAGCGAAAGTGAGTGCTCGCTCGAGGGAGGTTCGCGTTAGTCTGAGCCGGGATTGGAGCGGCAGAGTGTCAGTTACCTGGAGCAGCCCTTACTCGAGCCACGCGGCGCCCATGGTGGGGACCGGTGCCGAACCAGCCAGTCGGTCTACAATGTCTACGCCCTGGCTATCTAGTATGCGCCGCGAGTGTGCGAGTGAGAGCGCCGCAGTGAGATTGCACGAGGCGTGACGGAGAAAGAGCGAGGCCCTGGGTTCATCGTATTTTCAATGTTGGAGGTCACGCAACCGAGCGACGCCGATCGCTCGTTCGGCCAATCGCGGCGGGCCCAGCCATATCGCCATTGGACGCGCGGACCCCCACTTTGTCTCTTCCTTCCCTAGACCCGAGTAAGTTCATCGGCCGAAACCTTGACTGAATTACCCCGCAGCAGCGGCCAAGGCCACGCGCCCTCTCCCCCTCCCCCTCCTCTTCATCCTCATCGCTCTTCCTCTCTTCTTCTTCTCCTCCGCCTTCTCTGCCTCTTCTCTTCTCTCTCCATCCGTCTCTTTCTCTCCATCTGTCTATCTCTATCACTCGTTCTCTCTCTCACTCTATCTGTCTCTCTCCTGATCGCGTACTTTAACCCTCGGACTTGATCGCTAACTATCTCTCTCGTTCTCGCGAGACTGTGGCCTTTTTTTAATCGTATTGTATTTATTTCTGTTCTTCTTCTTGTTCTTTCGCTTCTACTTTGCTTCTCATTCTTTGGGTTTATACTTTTGCTTCGTGCGCACTTTTTGTTTTGCTTATTCGCGATGCTTTGTCAGGAGATAACGACGAAACTTCCTTTGTGTGCAGTTTCTTTTTTCTCAAATGCGTGTAAGCAATCTTGCGAGCTTTATTTCTCTCTGTTTTCCCTCTTCTTCCTTTTTTTTCGTCACTTTTTGAGTAAGCTTAAAATGTAAGATAATTTCGTTCGTTAAAAAAAAAGGAAGACATTTGGATATAAGTGGGCATATAATGTATATTCTACTTTAACTTAGGGTGGCAACGCTTTTGTTTACGTGAAATGTAAATGGTTCAATGCCTTGATGTCAGTTAAAAATAGATGTAGCTCTGACGACAACTGATCCAAATACAGTACTTTATATCAGTTGATATTTCTAGACGAAGATTTCAAGACTTTTATCATTGATTGTACGCACAAAATCTAAGCAGTTTGTGACAAAATTTACGACTTTTGCACGATTTGAAAGTCTAACGTTTAGAAGATATAGAAACATGACTAGAAATTTAAACTTGTATTATACAAAATTAACTCTCATGTCATTGAAATGATAATTCAAAATTAAGTTGTGATACTGAATTATTTAGTTGAATTATTTAGAAAAAAATCACTTATAATATTCAAAAATATACGTTTTAGCAAATCCATAAAAGTGAAAATTTTAAATGATATGTCAAATGACTATACTAGAAAAACTGTGGAATTTTTATTATGCCTATTGTGTCATTTCTATAAAAAGCGGTGTCTGGTTAGACACTTTTACTAGAAAAAAACACTAAAATGTTTAATTATTCCATTCATAAAAATAAGAAAAAATGTCAAAGACAAAAATATAAAATATCATTACGAGAATAAATAATTCACCATCACTCATTTAAGTAGTTGTGCTAAACAAAAAAAATTACAACAAAAAATTAAAAAATTCTTTCGTGACGTTTTTTGTCCCTTCCGCACATTTTTAGTAATCCGAGCACGTTGCCTCGACGGTATGTTGCCATTATACTTAACGGCAACGAGCGATTTACGCCTGTGTATATATCCTTAGCGATAGATCGAAGTTCGCTCGCGCACGCCCGAGCACAATGCGCACGAAAGTCGGAAGAAATATCCTTGAACGGGACACTGAACTGAGTCAAAGTTTCCGGAGTATCGGTCGCGCTGTCGAAGGACACAGCGATAATTCTGTTCAGCTCGTCAGTTTTTTTCCCCCTTTTTTTTCAACGTCGATCAACCGACCACTACTTGATGTATCGTCTTTATTCTATCAACATTATCATAATATATTTAATGCTTTCACATTTCGATTATCGATATGTTTTGTAGATTTTTTTTTCGTTCTTCTTAATATAAGAAAAAATTTTTAAGGAAAGGGAAAAAGAGATTTCAAAAATAGTAAAAAGATTACGTAAATAGTAATACACGTCAATATGTTCGCACGACCTTAAAATTCAAAGATCCTCTTAGATGTGAGAAAGTTGTGTATGTTTACGGAGGCGTTAACGTGCGGATTCGGGTAAAAAAGGTCGACATTCGCTCTTATCCGGCCAAAAGGGTTGCGGATCTTCGCTTTTTTCATAAAAAATATCGAGTTTCCCCTTTAACGGAAAGGATTGATCCACTTCCGTTTTATTGCTTGGCTTTTTATTTTCACGTCAAAAAGGACCTTTTCCTTCTCATTTCACGTTTATTCATCATTGTATTGTACACCACAAATATCATCAGCTTATTTTCAATTTCTTTCAAAAATGGATGATCAAAATCTTGAAAAATTTACGGCGTCCGATTGAACACATTTCCTAATTGTATAGAAATATTCTATACAAAGTTTACGCATTTCACGTAAAAAGGGGTAACCCACTAAGTTGGCTATGTCTGGTTATTTTATACTCTTTCAAATGAGATTTCACGAGCTTCCATGGGATATTTTTTATTTGTAATTATAAAATAATTGCCTTTGCTCAGTTAAGAGAATTCTTCGTTTAATTTTCTCGAAATTAGTGTCCGTGTAATTTTTAAAATATAATTTTTTAATAATGAACAAAATAAAATAAAAGTAATCAGACGATTCTTTGATTATAATAAAATTTTATGCAGAAAGAAATTTCAATTTTCAATGCGAACTTTAAAAAAAAAAAAATATTTGGAAATTGACTTAGATGTAATAACATATGCCTGTTTCCTTCGGTAACGAAACTATTTTCAAGAAAACCTTTTCCTAACTGGAATCATCGAGCTATTTTTAAACGCACGTGTTTAGTTTTTCTGCTTTGATAAAAAGTAGTTCATTTCCCTTAGTTTAATCCACAACTTTGGTCATATTGATTTAAAATAAAACTTGGAATCAAAATTCCGGTTTCATTATACAGAATATTATTTTTATTATGTTTTTGTAATTTTGTTTCGTCGATCTTATGTGAGCTAACATTTGTTATTCAATCAAATGTAGAAGAAATTGAAATTTAATCAATGTTTGAAACTTGATTAAAATTAAAGTGAAATTAGCTGTTATAGCTGAAGAGAATCAATACTCATTTTTATATAATTTTCAACAGAATGAATAAGTACGTGTTTTTTAAAAATAAAAGTTAATAATCAAAATTTATTTGTAAATGTCACATTAAATTTGAGGTATTTTCAAAAAGTAGCCATTGGACCAATTTTAATAAGATTATGCGGAATATGCTGTAAAATGTTCAGTAATTTTTTTTCTGTTTTTTTTTTTTTTTTTTATTTCGAGCAATTTGTTGAACATCCCATTAAATTCGGTTACGAATTGGTCAACGGAAATTTTTTCAAATTAAAAAAAAATAGAAAAATAATTTATAAAATAATCATATTTTAAGATACAATCATAAAAGAGTACATGTATCAGAATACGTAATAAAATAATTTTTATGTAAAACTTTATTTAAGGCCAATTTTGAATGGATAGTCCACTTAACTGCACGAGGTTAATTTAATTTATAAAATGCGTTGATTGCTCAATTGGGCTAAATTAGTATGATTCAAGGTTGATTCACTTGTGAGCTTTTATATATTTGAATAAGAATCATTAACGAGAAGAACCGAAGTATGTATAAGGATATATAAATATTTTGTATTTGTTGCGTGTGGAATGCGAGTTATTTTAGTTGTGAACCAATTATATCAGTGGGCATACAAGAAGAAGAACGAGATCACTAAAATAATATATCCTAGAAGCTGCACGAAGAAATTTTATTTGTTGGTGTACTTAACTGCGTTACCGTTAAGGATCTATAGCCGATTCGAAGCAGTTTCCGCGGAAACAAAGCGATCACTGTTCGCGCTCGAGCGCGGAGTCCTTGGCATCGGACGACCGGTCGGCGACCCGAGAGTGCTTTCCTCGCCAGCTTCCTGATACCAATCGTTGACTGTGCGAATCACTGCGCCCGCTATATCTTCTTCATTCTACCACACCTTTTTATACTCTGCCTTTTTTATCTTTATATCAGTCACCAAAATATTTCACAACTTTGTTAATACAATTTTATTCATTTTACATTATCTTAGGTAATAATCACTAGCAATTATACACTAAGACACAAACAATTTTCATCTTCACTTCCTTCTTTTATGCTGCGAGACAAAATTTCTTTTTCTTTCGATTTCTTGACATTCGAAGGGAATTAACATTTTTTATTTTATTTTTTTTTGTTTAATATTATTATTTATCTAAACGTTTAATATTTCATAACTTAAAGAGATTAAGATTTAAGTTAATTAAAAAAAATTGTTAAAAAAGTTAGATTAGTTAAGAAAAAAATGGTCAGAAGAATTTTTGAAAAATTAATTTTTAAAAAGTTATTCGTAAAAATATCAATAATAATAATGAATAATACCAAAATGTCACATGGCATAGGGTTTAACAATAAAAACTACTACAAAATGAGACATTTTGTCGTTTGCCATAAAACTCCAATTCATGCAAAAAGAAGAAAAGGCAAAAGAAAAAGAATGGCGAAAGAAAAAGAAGAAAATGTGTTTCATTGTCCTGACGATCACGAGCGTCGCGACGCGATAGTTATGTGGCGTGCCGCATCGTACAAATGCACTTCCGCGATAGGTGCTATGCTTCACTATGGGCATAACGGTGCACATTGCTCGTCACGCACATGCGTGTGTGATGTCACTGAACTTAGTATAACGCACGTACACTACATCCCTTAATGATAGTCCCGTACATTTTTTATTTCAATTATCATTTTTCGTTTTTTCATCAATGATATCAGTTATTCATTTTCCTTTAGTATTTTTATTTTAAAAAATTGCTTCTAATGTCAATACAAGATTTTTATATCAAAACTTCTAAAAAGTAAAAATAATAATAATAATGTTATTTTATAGAATTCAACTTAAAAATATTATTTCGATTATTTTAATTTATTCATTTTTTTATTTTTAAATATTTATTTTTGTATTTCTTTTATTTAATTATAAAAATTATGTAATAAATAATACAAATATTCTTGAGAAAAAACAATTTATCTTGTATTAAAAAGTGTCTTCAAAAGTTTACTGAATTATTTAATTTTACTTAAAAACACCCACAATTTTGCATCTTACTGAATTTGACATAATTTTGTAGCTTTGAAATTAAAATTATGCGAACGAGACATAGTAAGCAACGATTTAAGTGTGCAACACGTGTCTGGCCAATTTCGCGCTCACGTTTGCGCGAAAGCTACCGCAGCTCTCGATTTCGTCCTGACATTTTTAGGCACCAAAAGTGTACACCTGTATGTACATACAACACGTTTTTTGTATGTGACACTGATTAATATGCCAAAACGTAATAAGATACAATGAGCAGAACTTATATTGCGTATATAACCCATGACGTATTGTGTCATTATATACATTTTAATAATCTTGTTCAGCAGTCGTGCATAATTCAAAAAATTTGTCACTGGCCTTGCAAGCGACAAGCCGCTGTCCCAAAACAGGTCTTTATTTATGGCTCCTTTTTTAAAAGCGCCGGTTTGACTTTCAACATCTTTTCCAGTTTTTCATTCTTTCTTTAAATGGGCTTGTCAAAAGGGTGTAAAAGTTAAATATTCTGCTAATACGATGAAACAGAATCATTGTCTTAAATAATGATTCTAAGAAATAATTCATTCAGTTTATTTGAATGTATGTCTACTTTATTCTACATAATTATTAAAAATTAATAATTAAATTATTAATTAAAAATTAAAATTAAAAAATTAATATTTTTTATTTTTATTTTGTATTGTTTTACAATAAGAAATATATTTTTTATATTTTTGTAACTTGTTATTATATAATTCAACAAAATTTATAAAAATAGATATACATATAAATATTTATTTAATTTATTTGAAATAAATTTCTAAAAAACTGATTTGTTAAAAAATTGATTTTATAAACAAATGACAAGAATCATAAAGCTAAAAATAGTTTTTGTTTGTTTAATTATTTATTTATTAATAAATCAATATTTGAAAACAATAATTTTTTACGTTATTTTAAGAAGAAAAAGTAGAAATTAATGAACATCTTAATTATATATCTATGACAAATGACTTGTCTTTCTTTGTAATATAGATTTCATTTAATTTTGACCGACTGATCGAAAAGACAGAAAAGTCAAACTGTCTTTGCAGCAGTTAAATGTTATTTTGTGCCGTGTCACCTCAAATTACTGAGACAAAGGTTTCTTAACCCATTACGGACAGGATAATTATGACTTTATTAGGTGTTTATTTTTTTACCGTGGTTAGAGGATTAGGATCTTTAAAGGCATTTATTTTGGATTATCCTCACGTGGGATACAAACAAATAAAAATTATTATCAGCTCCTGCGACGACAAATAAACAGCCGTCTAATCGCGTTAAACCATGTTTTCTTTGGACAGTCCCAAATACGATCCAATGCTTGAAACCTTTACGCCTCTCTTGTGCCCGACAACCTTTTTCTCTCTCTCTCTTTTTTGTCTCTGTCCATCTTTCTTCAAACAAAATTTCACTTTCAAGACATCTGCTAAACATCGTGTTTTAAAAAAGATTTTATTTCAACACTAATTTGTCTATTGTGTGTGAGAGTACAGTGAAGAAAAACTTAACTTTTCTTATTCCGTGTGCGCGTGCGAATCATTTTCACATGGGAAATCCAGTTTTTCTGCAAGCAACTGCGTAAAACATGATTAATGACATTTAAATTCGCATTGATGAAAGTGCATTTACGACACTGATTCACTCATCACTGCTTTTTAATTTAATACATCAAAAACATTATTTACAAACCATACATTTCCTTTTTTGATATCATATTTCATTTAAGTTTTTTATTCAAACAAACTTATTTAAGCATATTTTGCTCAAACTTTTTTTTATTTATTATTCATTTTATTATTTTTGTCTTAAAATATCATTGCGTTTAATATTGAATCTAAAATAACCAGAAAAAAAATTATTCAGAAATATTGGTGCTGAAATGTGCTAATTGACTTATCGGAAAAGAAATGTTACGTAGGTACGATAGGATGCTAGGAGTCTCAGGTAGGAGCAGGGGTTGTGTTTGAATTAGTCTTGCGTTCTACGAATATTACGGGACTAAATAGCGACGTGGGAGTGTAACGACTGCACACGCACGTGTGGCGTGTGCATATACAGAGATGAGACGGAGTACACCGACCCCTTCTTCGCGTAAACGGTCAGTGAACCCCTCCTCTCTTGCCGGCATAACGAGATCTATAGCGCGGGGCGACGCTGCTCTCATGAAGGCGATGTGCTATGCAGAGTGCGTGTCGCTTTGAAATCGCGCGTCACTCGTTGCATGTGACAGAATGCGTCTTCGTGCACTTGGTCACTGTTTCCATTATTCCACCAATGACGTCAGCATCATTCATAATTATTTTATTATCGAGAAATTTAATAGCTGATCATTGAAATGATAGAAATCTTATTTCTATCTTATTTCTATCTATCTTCTTCACAGTTGTTAACAAAGCAATATCAAATATAGAATCATAAACTCGAATCACATGAAACTGAGTCTTATTTAAAGATCGAATCAAATTTTAATGTATGATATGGTTTGAAAATTATAGATAATAAATATTCAAAGTAAAATATATTTAAGTAAAATGGAGACACTCAAACTTGTTGAAAAAACGTTCTACATGAAGAAACAAGAGAAGTGGCACTGATCGCTGAAAGTAATATACTTGGCAATGAATTAATGAGCGGAACACGGCAGGCTTCTATCTTCATAAAGTAAGAGTATTCGATGCATCGACGGAGCTCAATTGGCCCGGTTGCGACCATAACCTATGGCAATGGCTGGCCGGGATAAATGGCCCGGTACACTACTAAGTTTATTTAAGGTCACTCAAGATTTTAAACAAAAAGATGTCTCTGCATACACTTTTAATAACATTAATTCTACCCTATGAATATTGTTTTCATGCGAATCCTTATCTTGCAATCAGAATCCTGACAAATTGTCCTTTTTGAACATAAATAAATAATTGGTACATGTATTTCGCGCCAACTTAACCTCAATTACGTTACGTACAAATTAAAAATTATTTTTGTTCATCAATAATACGAGAAATTGTCATTCCATTTCCATATGCGAATTCTTTTTATAACAAGTGGATATTATTGCGAGTGTAAATGATATTTTATGATATGATGAAATCAACTTGGCATCGGTTTGATCAAACTTTTTTTTTCGGACGAACGATATTTAGCTGAAACGAGGTCCGTTATCCTATCTGTTGGCAATTCTAAGTCCCATCGTCCTGAGCGACGATGCTATGAGTATCCCAGGATCGGAAGGTCAGTCGCATTGTGTAAGAGCCAATGGGAAAGCTGCAATTCAGCGAATAGGTAGACATATTGAAAAGCTTTTTCGTTTTGCCGCTGCATGAGAACATCCCAAGACAAGTCAGGTGGGGGAGGAAGAACAGCACGCGCAACGCTAAGGAAGGAGAAGTGCAATGGTGTAAAGGAGAGAAGAGCGAACGGAGAACGCCATCCGCGAGGCCGTCCTAACGGTAGGGCGGGTCACTGCACGCGGTGCAACTTTGCAAAACTCTCGACATAGCACGATGATGCCAGGGACTTCTACACTGCAGGAGCAATGCCCTACCTAACTCAAGTGATCCTGCCAACTCAGAGCATCCAAGTCCTTGAACTCGTCCAGCCACACGGTTACGGCTTTCTTGCCATCGAGTTTGAACCTAACAACGCACGGACTGCACTAAATTCAAATATAATCAAGTGAATTTAGCTGCGAAACAATTTTGCTTGTAACTGCAAAAAGTGAAGTCCTTCAAAATTAAAAAAAAGGAATGTCCTGGAAAATATTGCAGACTTTGTATTGTGAAGTATCAAACAATTGAAATGATATTACACAACAATGAAGTACAGCAATTCAACGGGGACAGATTTTGACGATCGAGTTCTTTGAACTATGTATTTCGAGAGTCATTAATTTACATTATAACCCCATCGTCTCTTATTATTATACTTAAGGTCCCGTGACACAGGTCCAACCTGTAATCAATTTGTTTTATAAGTATAGTTATGAACATATTTCCGTCCAATTGAGAATCCCAATAAATCCATTTTGTTCGACCAACTGGACTTGCTTTTCAACAACACAGATGGTCCTCCGAGGGAGTACCAAGGGTAAACCGGCCCACCACTTCCCTTGTCTGCGTGTTTAAGCCACCTGCGCTCCAGCGCGATACACATCAGATGCAAATGTTATAAAAGCAGGCACTCTCTCGCGTCATCGTCTTGTTCGTTGTCTTTAGCGAGGTTCGTTGATCTTGGCGTTCGTTTAGCGAGCAACTTTTACGCCGCAGGACGATGACCCTACCATTTCCGCATACGCGAAGGTACTGTTTCAATGACACACCGTGTAGGAAACCCTGCGCGTGCTCGACAGAAGAATTCATTTCAAAACTGGAAATTCGTAATCCCGCACATATACAAACCATAACGGTACTCCCATTTACACGATGACAAAATGTTTAGACCGGGCTCGATAATTGCCACCCATTCAAAATCCTTATTGTCTTCAATCCTCGCAGGATCGCTCATCCTTTTACCGTACTTCATTTTTAATTGCGTACATTCTTTATTGTCTGTTTTGAGGAATTCAAATCTTTTACAGTAAGATATTCTGTAATCAAAATTTCAAGTTACAAAATATAATTTCATTTATATTACTATACTTTTATGTGAATTTAGGTTAAGAATGATTGTTTTAAATATAGATGGAGCGTAATTCTGAAGAGAAGAAAAGTTCTTTTTAAGATTATTTTCATCTAGTTTTGAAAAAAATGTACAAGAAAATTATACTGAAAATTTCTAAAAGTGTATTACTAATTTTGGATTGCTTATATTAAATTAATATAAAATTGTGTATTTCAATTGTTTCACTAAATGACAATCAATTTTCAGGACAGTCATATCAAAGTTCATTTTCATGATGTCGCATTGAAACTTAACTACATTTTCGTTTACAGCTACAACAAATTTATTTTGACAAATCAACCAAACCTTTACTATATCCATCTTTAATCACTGCCGAAACTTTTGTTTCGATCAAATCCAAAAATTTGCAAAATCAGCAAAACTTTGAAACGTCGCGACGTTTCTCGTAAGTCTTGAGGTGATTGCTCTCTGAAATGACGCATCCGATCGACAACGGGTACACGGAACTTTTCAACGGATAACTGTAAACAGTGACACCTACGGCCTCGTATTTATTTGTTTACTTATTTTTTTGCATCTTCCTCTTGTTCATTATACATATCGAATTTTGATTTTAACGATTTCATCAAGTTGACTTGTTTCGTTTATTAATCAGCAGGCGAAAGATTCACCCTCCATAAAAGTCTATTAAAAATATCTGCCGTTCGATCAAATATTGTTCCAGATAAAGAGCGACGCCGAGATACGGCGTTGGCTTGTTCATTTAATCGAGATAAAAGCATTTCCGCGTTTGCTTCAGCGTGCGTATTATATGCCGTCATTTGCAGAAACAATTTGGCATAAGCGCGTAGATGACCTGGATGAATTTCTGCTGACGGCAAAACAGTAACTGTTCTTTTACGTTTGTATAAGTGTGGCTGTGCATAGACATAAGTTAGGTGATCTTTCAAATAAACATGAATGACATCCAGACCAATTTATCAAGGGCATCGACCTTATGTCTATGCGCGCTCGCAGTACTTAAGTATTTGTTTTATTTGCCAATATATCATCAAGTCCTTTTAGGAGAATGAAATAAAGGGTTACAGCTTTAATAAATCATTCAAAATGCTCATTTTGTGTGTACTTATGAAAACATCATAATAAATATTAAATGTTCAATTTTACAATATTTTGTTTCATTATTATTCATTGTTGTGTAAAATATTAATACATAAGATATAATGAACATTAAAATTAACACTATCACGCAAGTGACTTTCAGTTTTATGCACAAACTTTGAGAGCAATTAATGACTAATTAAGAAAGTAAAAGCAAAATTAATTGCAATACAAAGTCAAGTTCAATAAATAGAATTGTAATATTATCTTGCAAATTTAAAAAATTACATTGTAGTTTAGTTAACGTAAAATAATTTTTGTTTATTATTTCATTTTAGTTAGATTAGTGTGATTATTATTTGCATGTATTATATTTAATGTTGATTTATGTTATATTAACTAAATTTACTAAAGTTATGTTAATGTGACTCTTAAATCTAGAGTACCAAGATTTTAACTATTAATTTTAGTAAAAATTTTTAAATTAACTGTTGCATGCACTATTTCTTTTGCGTGTCACTCTATTAATTTTTACTTGAAATTTGTAAAAAATTTTGCTTGAATTGAAAAAAAAAATGAACGGACAAGCAGATATATCTAATATCGGAGAAAAAATGTGAACACGGCAAACAACGAAATTACAGGGCATTGACCACAAAAGTAATATCATTTTTTTCACACTTCAGACTTTTTTAAAGTAATCGTGCATTTTGTTTCCCTTTTTTTTTCTTCTTTTTTTTCTGTTTCGTACCATTATATACATTTTTCAGATTCTTATTTGGCGCGTGGGGTTCTGTTTTTTGACCTACATTGACGAAAGTTTATCGGCACGTGTAGACTCAATTAGGGGAGAACATTGATAGCGCAATAAACTATATGAATAGTTTGTATTTATTTCCACCCTTCAGGAAATGTCATCTTAAATGATCGTCAAAAACAAGCGAATCTCGAATGTTCTTCTTCGACCTATTTTTCGTAATCATGTTTCATCAAAGAGAAAATCTCTTTATTTCTTACACACTAAAAAAAGGTTTCTTGAATTTTCATTTGTGTGATACTTTTGACTGCATAACCCTGGTATTCAATTTAAATTTTTGGCTGATATCTGAGTTACGCAATCGATTACAGAATAGAAAGTCATATTCCATTATATAATTATAAAAACATATTATTTCATTTTCTGAGTTGCGCTTATGTGATCTTTTTTTTGTTAAGTTATAGTTGTCGATTTGATGTAACTTGCGTAGATTTAATGCTTCTTTTTCCTGATCGAAGTATTCGAGCGCGAAAGTATGAGGTCATGTGAGAAATGGGCTAATGGCGGCTATCCCAGTTCGGCGCGCAATGTGAACGAACTCAGCGGAACCCCGCGACTCGGATTTTTATATGCGTACTGACTCGTCATTCAATAATAATAATAATAATTGTCGCTTTTTCAGCTTTTTAAGACAGAATCAGCGTAATTTTGTTTATATATGTTAATTTATTTAATTGTGTATTATAGTCATTTCAAAAAACGAGCTCTCGATTATGTTTATCAAAACAACTTTTACAATAAGCCATACATAAATTTACACTTTTATATAGATTTAACTTTTATATAGACTTTATAAGATAAAAAGCTGTAATAATGAAAATTTTATGTTCTACTTCAATGTTATCGTCAAGTGAAACCGTCATGTATAGAACATCAATGATTTTTTAATTGATGTGATAGTTGAGCAACAAACTTTTCATGCAGTAATAGGACTACAACAATCTTATTTTCTACAGTATATTCATACAAGTTTTCAAGTAATTCTTAAATGTAGGAGCTCAGATAAATATAACTTTCGAATGAGATTTACATAACAATTAAAGATTTATTTCTACTGTGAATGTAAGTTAAACAACCCTTAAGTTGTTCCATTTAATTAATCACATTAATGATCTAAAATAACATGCAAGACCTCAGTATTTATTTTTCGCTATTACATTATAAATATTAAAAAAAAAAAAACATTTCTTTTTAATCAACCTGTTAATTTGTCAGAAGTATCATATTTCATTTGATGAAATAGGTAATAAAAATTGAAATGAAACATAAAAGCACGTGAAAAAAAGGCAGCAATAATGAAATGAAATGTATTTTTTTTTTTGCGTCGCAATCATGAGAAATGTTTAACACGATTACTCTCGCAAAGACTGCGAAACGAAAGACGATCGTCTCTGTAACCCGCGAGAAAAGAACCGCCGCGGGAAATTGCGGAGAAAGCACTTTCATCGACGGAGACAACATATGTAATTATACGATTTGCGATGTCGACTACTGCAAGAGTCTGTTCCGTCTATTGGTTCGAAACTAACGTCATGACATCTATTAATAATGCGTTTGTACGACGAAAAAAAACACAGAGAAAGAGACAAAAAAAGGGACAAGATAAAAAAGAAGTACACAAAAATAAAGGACAACAAAAAATGAAAAAGAAAGAAGTGAGTGGTGAGTGAGTATCTGGTGGAGAGGGCACTGCAGCCGAGCGGGCGAGCAGGCGGGCGGACAGGAGGAGGTGAGATTAGCCGGGACTGGGAGCGAACTGATGCCAGTGAACTCGGTTGGCCGGTCACTAACCAGGTAACCCACACTAGCGTCAATGTGCTATGCAGCAACGGTTAAGATACGGACTTTTTCACCGTTTCAAGCGCATGTTCCCAAGAACTTCTTATTCTCTTCTCCTTCCTGCTTTGCTACTTCATACTCTAGATCCCGCGTTTGTATCTACGCATAGATTTTAATACAACTAAATAAAATGACGTAGAATTTGCTCCCAAACTTATACACTTTAAGTATAATTGTACGTATAAATCATATAGATATAATACAAAAGCACTCATTTTGTACGCTTTTCCAATGTTTTCTAAATATAATGTAATTTTGTATTATAGAAGCTTGGAATTGGATAATAAAATATGTATGTTTGTGATTAGTGTTAAACGGAAAAATATTGACAGATTGTCTTGTTTTCAGGTCAAAAGCTCTGTTGGGCCGGTAAAATAAACACGATTTAAAATGTAACGAGCGTAATCTTGTCGCGAGATCTTGGTAGAAGATTAGATCAGTCTAAAAACAATCTGCCATGGAGCGTTACAAGTGACTCTGTGGCAAAGAAACATGAAGAAGTTCACGGTTAAAAGGCTAATAAAACGCCCAACGGAGTTACGTTATACGAACGAAGGAAGAGGCACGAGCCTTCGCTCGCGTTATGTTTGTGTAAAAGAGTGTGCACGAGCGCGCACGTACATACACTCGTGTGTACGCCTTGCAGTTTGTTGCCCGGTGACCGAGTTCATCGCTCTTCAGCGTTGTTACCTCGAAATCGAGAATATTCCCGTTCAAACGTTTTGCCAGTCTGCACAAACTACTATCAATTTCATATACTTCTGATGTACAAAGCATCAAACTATTATGTTTAATTAATTAACATTTAAGCATTAATTAAATTTCTATTTTTGCGCACAAATATTTTTTGCTACTCAAAAAACATTCATGATTAATTAATATCAAATTTGTATTTTGAATAACAAATAAATCTAAATAAACAATTAAAACAAGGTCTTTCAAATCCCATTCATAGCCATTTCATCTCATTATTGTATAATGAAATTCCGCGTAGATGCGTTGAAACTTTATACGATGTTGTAATTGAGAAAGAATTATTTCTAATGAATTTGATTTTCTGGGTGGTAAACAAATGTAGAAAATAATAAGAAGATAATTCAATCATCATCGGTTCGAAACTTGTTTTTGCTTCATGTTCTATATAGTGTAGGTCATTAATGAAAAGAAATTCACTTATTCAGATTAGGATGATTTTTAATCGACAAAATAAGCTAGTAACTTAGAAACAAGTCAATTAGAGGGAAATTTAAGATTGGCAGACAATTTTTGCGCGACAAAACAGTTATATCGTTGACACTTTGACGTTTGAAATCACTCCATATATTTTAGTCGTTCATCCTCAATAAACTGGTCGAATTTACGACGCGACAACAAGGAACTAGTAATGGTTCTGCAAACAATCGACCTATCGACCAAAAGCTATAAGGAAACGCTATTTTTCCCACAGTGGAAGAGAAGCTCAGCGATTCTCAGCTGTGTTCGGTCGTCGATCTTCAGTGCTTCACTCGTCGTTGACTTCACGATTAGATGCAAATTGCTATAGCGGTAAGCAGGGTTTGAGAATCCTGCTTATAGCCGCTGCAAAGCGTTTCAATGACACGTGTACACAGATTTGCAAATCATTTGTGATTTATTACTGATTCACAAATATTAGTCAATACATAATTAATGTTAGTTTATTTTGTCACTGTAATTAATTGACGTTAAGCTTATTAAGTCAGATAAAATCCCACAATGTTAAACAGTATTATGCAAGCAAATTAAAATATTAATTGACTATTTATGGATTGATATTTGATGAGAAAGAAAAACTCTTAATAAACCTGTTTGTAAAATTTAAAGCAAAATATAAAGCGATAGAACAAAAAAATGTGTGATTGACAGGTTATTTGGCAATAACTTTAAACTAGCGAAGACAAACAGGAAGTATAAGAATGGCTGTTGAAATTTCTCTCCACGTAGACTTTAAGTATTAGTGGATTTGCGTTAGCGTCTGTACGTGAGATAGTCGACACATTCGATACACATACGGGCGTCAACGAAAGAGTATGTTGGTTGGTATATCGCGCTGAGGGTCGTGCCGATGACCGATCAAAGAGAAGTTTGTGCCTTGAATACACGATACGTAACCGTCCAAGGCGTACGGCCAGTGACCGATGCCATCCAAGTATTGTCCCCTACCGTCCAAGAAGCGCCACGTTTGTTCACTCAGCAATCGTTAACGATTACCCATGATACGAGCCTCCAATCCGACTCATCAAAACGACGCACATCGAAACTTCCAGAACAATTAAGAATATTGATGAAATTCTCTCGTTCAATAGGTTAGTCGTTAGTGGAACTTTCCGATGATTTGGGAAAACCTCAACTAAGTCATGGTCAGATTTGAAATGGAATCTTTTTGAATCCTCTGAAAAAAACACAGGACAAAAAAAAGGAAATGAATTATTGATGAATATAAATGCGGGTTTTATTACGTTTATATTATTTATTATGATATACGAAAAAACAAAAAAATAAAT
The DNA here is from genome assembly GCA_022817425.1 of Gryon sp. ZL-2020. NCBI lineage: Eukaryota > Metazoa > Arthropoda > Insecta > Hymenoptera > Scelionidae > Gryon > Gryon sp. ZL-2020. The sequence goes on along the minus strand of JABFPJ010000222.1, from coordinate 14,107 downwards.
ATATTTGTGTAATAAAAGTGATAAAACTATAAATATTACCATTTGAATTTGTAAAATTGACAAATAAATGTTGTAAGCAATTTCCAAGGATTAATCTTGAATTTGCATTAATTTAAAGAATATGTGTTTTTTCCAATTATGTCATAATACAAAGTCAAGTTGTTTATAAGCGGCATAGACAATGCTCTAGATTTGGCTCTCGAAACATATATAAGTGGCGCGTAATCAGGGCCATTTGAATCTGGTCGCTCATATTCGTGTACCTTATGTGCACCTACCACTTCCCATACTCATGATAGTAACGAAAGGGTTCACGGTGGGAGGGAGTATGGCAGGCGGCAAGGTAGAGAGAAGGGGAACGGTCGAGTTCATTGTCGGAGTGGGGCGGGAGGGCAGTGAACGCAGCTGGACGCCGGTCACTCACCTCGAACCATATTGCTCCACATCTAAGAAAGATAAGGACAGCAGGACAAAGACGCAAAATGGGAGTGGAGTCTCGCTGCGTGTATGTGCATTTCGCTCGTCTAAAATGCGTTATGTAATTTTTCTTAATTTCACTGCCATTTTTTATATCAAAGCACCAAAAATCAACAACTTATATCAGATTGACATCATTTTTTAAATCTGCTTGAATCACTTAAAACGAAAGATTGCAATGTTACTTATTTTTTATAGAAAAACATTTTGCAATAAACAAAATGAATAAATTGCAAATGAATTGGAGAAATTATTTGCAAAATTTATAGTAGGAAGTTGAGTAAGGCAGTTTTGACAATGTTGATGACACGAATTTTGATTTAGATCTTTAAAATAAGAAATTGTATAATACCATTAGACAAAAAAATTCAAATATTTAGGTTAACAACTTAATGACGTAATCAAAACTAATGTCTAGTCGGTATTTTCGTTCGAAAACTAAGCTTTGTTTTTGTTATGACAACATACATATTATATCAGACACAAAGTTACGAAAGATTTCTAATACTTTCCGAAAGAACACCATTAGAAGGGTCAACTTACGTAACAATGAAGAAAGTAGGCAATCTCGAATTTGGTTATTCGGTCAACGGCACATACAGATCAGACCAATGAATTCGGGGCGTCGTCCAATTGCTTATGCAGCTTACACCGAATGCTGCACTTAGCGCTGCACTTTTCTTTTATCTACTTTCCTCGATTTCTGCTCTACTTATAAATTACGACATTAACGTAATTGACTAGTTTCAATATCTGTTGTACAGTGTTTATAACTACATATGGACAAAATTAGATCAATTTTCTTTCAATTGTTTGTAATACAAAATAATTTATTTATTGCAAAACTTAAGATATAAATAATACTTTTTAAAAACTTATGGTAAAGAAGTAAAATTGTGCACACGATTTACAATATTATAATTGATAACTTTTTTATTTAGTTGCGAAGCTATTTTTTGCAATTCAATTTTCTTCGTGTTCGTGTAGTTTCATCGTGTTCGTTGCAGCAACTATGTAGTTCATCGAACTTATAAGAGCCGCTATCAATACAAATGCACTAGCATCTATATGTGCAGTATTTGTGTGCAAGTATATAAAGGGACTAATAGACTATGCGTATGGTCGACTTCTTGCCTATTCCGCGGACGCGGTTTCCGGGTCGGATTCGCGCACGATCGTCCGGAAAGACATATTTGCAATCGATGCTTGCATATTGATTTTCACCTCGCAATGAACTTGTTGCATCTGCATTTAAACTTTTATTTGCTTGATTTTTTAACGATTTGCAACTTTATTGCAACTCATTTCAAGAATGTAATACAATTCAAGTTTTCTATTTACAAATCTTAAATCTTAATCTTATAATAATTTTACAAAATTAGAACAATTAATGCAATTAAATAAAATTTAATTGCAAAGTTTGTTCATATTAGTCGCATCGATAATCCAATACGCGTAATGGACGAAGTCGCAAGTGTACTGTTAGACGAACCAAATTCAGGACAATAGACAAGGAAATGCCGATGTCTATAAGTTATTTTTAGGTTGGGATTTACTTTTGAACAATTTAATTTCTTTATTATGTTGTCATTTTTCTTTGCTCAAGTATTTCTGATATATAATCACTTTCATTAAAACATTATATATTCCGTTGTAATAACGCTTGCAAATTCCAAATTCCGTTGTATATTTTTCGTACAAATTTCGGGCTTCTTACGAGAGTGCCATCAATCATTGAAAGTGGTGGAAATAATTTTTTTTCTTGCTTTATTCATATAAACCGGTTTAATGATAAGCCAATCAGGATCACGGAAAGTTATTGCTTGCTTGAAACTATTACATTCTTCTGCATGTTTCTGTATTCGATAAATAAAATAATATATAACAGAAGATGTCCGATTTTTTTATCCAATATATAAATGAAATGATAGCATTTCTCATATATTAACAATCACAAGTAAGTAAAAAGTTCTAATTGTTTTTATTAAGTAATAAATGCATGGGGATTGAGATATGATCATCGTACGTTAGAACCTACGGTAAGGTGATTTGAATTAGAATATACTGTAAAAAATTTTCGACTTTCTAGTGTGTTAGTGGAGCAAGAGGTTGAATCGAAAAGCCAGTGTTTGGTGACACAAGCTGACCGCATTCTTTGGCCCACGAAGTTTTGAGAAAAAGAATACCGGCGTGCATCAATTTTGACAAATTTCCATGCATTTGAACTACTGCAATTACATTGCAAATCACAATCATTAAATTACTTTTACGTCAGTGCAATTGTTTTTGACAGTTTTCGATATTTGCATATTAGCAAAATTACAACAACTAACAATAAGTTAATTTTCATGCATTATTTTGCTGATTTTATTTTTCTCATTAATAAATCAATAATGATGGAACTTTAAGTATCTGTTTAATGGATTATGTCACTCAACATAATAACCGGTTAAGAGTAGCAAAATAAATTAGTAAAATTAAGCGATGACCGTGTCAGGTCCACTTCACCGATTCACTATCTTAACGAGTTTCAGTACGATGTTCAATATCCAATCAATAATCTATTTTTCGAATTTAAATCACAGAGACGAAATGTGGCAAGTCAAAGTATAAACTATAAAAGGTATATTCTATAGGTATGAGAAGACGATAAAAAAATCACTACCATAGGTACGCCGAGCGAATGCAAATATTAGTTCATTTGATGTGTAGAAAAAAATGACAGTAGAATGAAAGACGTAGACGTAAGATATGTCTAGTCAGCGACCCTGAGTGTCGGAGAATCGATACGTAGTCTCATACACGAGTCTAAGCGAGATATCCACGTGGACGTTTCGCTAAATGTCGAAGCTCGAATTTGGCAATGAGGCCACCGTCGTCGAAAGAGAAAGAATGGCAGCATCCTCCGCATCAGAGAGGTGTCACTGACTCCCGTTTGCAGGTGATCGACCTCCATAGTCCCCACCTTGAGCAGGCGCACGTACCTTCTACCTTCTCTTTTCACATCACCGAGCGACGATCTACGGTCCAACAGCGAACGTGTGCGAATGACGTAATGTCGGTTATTCAACTTGGCTGGCCAGTGACGAAATACCAACAGTCATACTTTGCTCGAATAAAATTCCTTTTTGCGGGCCGACAGTTTGTCAATATAAGCTCCTACAATCCTCATTCTTTGCCGCTTGCCAATCTTTTACTGCGTGCTTAAGTCATATACATTCAATCTCTCATATATTATTATATAAGAGAAGAATATTTGATTATTTCATTTTACTTTTCTCTAATTTTAACACCAATTTGTTATTCTCTGATTGAATAATTTGATTTCTCTAAATAGTTCTGGATAAATCTATATTTGTTATATTTCATTTAGGTTTTTGCAAATTAAAATAAAAATACTTCTAATGCATTTCAATAACACTAATATAAAACAACAAAAAACTATCTCAAGTAATTTTTGCAATTTTGCGATGATTTCGAAGTGAAGCAAATGTTATAAAAATATCTTGATGAGTGAACTTGCTTGTTTTGTCATCTAAATGATGCTTACGCAATGTTTTGATTTCATCTTCATTTGAAATGTCTAGCAACATGCTGAACTGAGCACGAGTGATCTGACGAGTTTCTAATGGTCATTAGTTTTCTGTGATGAGACCTTTCTGAGAAACAATATGTCTGGCCTACAACCGAAAGTGTTTATATTTCGAACCTACTTTTGGTTATATTCTCGCCCCAAGGATATCATTAGATAGGGTCTGATTGAAACATTTGGACGGTAGTTTGGAGTCTGACCTTGTCAGCCTATCCAAAAATGGTCTACCAACATTTCAATGTCGTGTTTCCTCTTATATAGTTAGAAATGATTAGAAGGCTCATCGATATGGGTTGCGTGTGACTCGGGATCTTGACACGTGTTTGCTACTGGTGCGTATTCCGTTATGCCAAGAATCCTGGCACAGAACATGCTTGGCCATAAACGCGCATGTACCGACATCCTGGCACATGTGTAGGGTGAGTCCAAACGGTACGACCGTTTTGCGGTGAGTGACCTATGCTCCGTCTCTATCCTTTTTCACGTGTAATGCGTCTCACTCTAGCAAACTTAAATATTCTGTGAGTTAACGTATTTAACTTGGCTCATTCGATTCAGCCAGTAGTTCGCTTTATATCAATTTTATCAATGTGATTTTATGGTGTGCGTGTGTGTGTGGAAGTTTTTACGATGTCCACGTGCTGGTCAGCTTGATGTTTTTGTAACCCGAATCAATTACAATATGGATTAAAGACAATCCGAATCAATCGAGGATATGTGACAAAAGTCGCATCAATCAACACATACAAATTATTTTGTGTTGGTCAATGATGAGTAATGTTGTATATACGAAAATGTAACAGCACCTGTGTGTTATTAAAATTAATAAATGCAATTTATGAATAATTGTTGAGGTAATATCTTATGGCCAATGGAATGTAATAAAGATTTGTTATATTAAGGTCAGGCCAGTGACCAATAGATAGATTTATCATATTAATACTGTCGAGAAACTTTAATTATATTAAAAAGTCTTGGGCAAAAACTTACGTAAGTTATATTTGCTCAGGATTAAGGCTAAATGATGAAGCTATATGTAAACATCACTTGGCCGTTCGTCTCAAATTACACAAACTAAAACGAAGAAATGTAAGCTATAATGAATCTGGCTCAAGGCAATGCGACAATTTTTAGTTAGACAATGAAACGACTTTTTCGATTTCGATTTCGTTTTCTTTGCATTTAAGAAAAAAAAAAAAAGAAAACATTTAAAGAAATATGTATAGAGATATTTTACCAAATTATGTCACTTGGTGTAAGAGAAAAAGAAATCTAATCTGCAATGTTCTTTTTGAAAAATTTCCACCATTAAGAAAGAACTTTGGCCTACTATCACAGATGAGGCAACAAAGTGGAAGAAATTCGGATTACTTGCACAACCACTAAGTTTTACTTTTACTTCAACATCTTTACATCCATGTATTAAAATTGATAGTGAGAGTAATTATTTATATCATTTGAAATTAATTTAAACAAAATTGACATTTCATAAAAGAGTATGACTTGGAATTTAACCTTCAATTTGATGTAAAAGTAATTCACCGAATTTTACGATTAATCAGGTTAAACTGAAATAATCGTTGAATAATTGAGCAAGTGTGACCGATTTTTAAATATTTGTAACTTTGAAAAGCAGGCCACGTATCTGTTTGTAAATGGTGTTTCGATTGAAAAAAGTGAAAAGCCAAATAAAGAAAGTGAGAATTTGGGCTGAGCAACGCGCGATTTCAAACAAAATGCAAATACGTCAATGACTCTCGATGGCGTTACTTTGTGTAAAAAAAGTGTCGCAACACTTACGCGAGGTCAAATGCTGCTTTCCCCGAAGCGACGAAGCAACGTCGATTGAGAGTAAAAGCTGTCGTGAAGAAAGAGAAAGAAAGAGGTGCATTCGAACGCACTTACGAAGTGAAAGATAGAGAAGAAACGACGTTCCGGAGAAAGGTGAAAGCACTCTCACCTCGATATGCCAACCACGAGATTGCCTGTTTTTATATAAGTCGCGCGCCACTTGCACCCAACCGATATTATTCTTAACTTGCCATTTTTTAACCAGATGACATTCGAATGAAGATCAAATTTAAAGATATTTGATGAGAAAGTGAATTCTTTTTGCATCTTAAAATTATTTTTTTACCAAATTTCCTTTCTTTTTTTATTAATTAAAGATATAATAATGATAATACAATTATTTATTTTATATTGATATCATGATTTCCATATCAGAACCACAATTTGGCCAGATTGCAAAATTTATTAGAGTAAAAATTGAGCGATTGGTGTGCAAAATTTTCGACGCAATTTTGAGCAGAATTTTGCGATAAGACAAATTGTAAGCAATGAGCGCCATCGTGCAAATGAGCATAGAAGCTCCAATAAAGCGACATTGATTCGCAAGCACGAGATGGTGCTGGCGACCAAAAGTACTTCGCGGGCAATGTCAATGCCAATGAGCACGTGAGCAACTCCAGGAAAATCGATAAGTTTCAGTGTCAAGCTTTCGCTAGAAGGACACGATAATAATTTCCCAAATTTCCGTCAACATCCAAAAAGCATTCGAGGGTCAATTATATGACAATTAGTTTCCATTAGAATTTCTTCCTAACATATGTCAATGTCAACTTCAACCTATCAACTATGAATAGTAATATTAATAAAACCGAGTAATGCTTAAATAACAATCATATTTATCATCATATTATTAATACAGATTAACGGAAGAAAATGTTTGTTCTGATTTCACAATCAAACGTTGTTATTATATTGATAGAAATTATTCATTGCTTAAACGTGAAGATAATAAATTTGACAAATACGATGTAATCAATTGCTTAAATTTAAAATGATATGCCGAATTTAATCACACTTATTTCATAATAAAATGATAAATGAGTGAGATGAAATGTATGAAAACGAACCTTTGTTTTGCTCTTTTCGGATAATGTTATTTTCCGTATCAGTAACAACTATTGTAACTTCACAAAAGTTGGACGGGTTGGTAACAATAGCTGAACCGTCGTATGTGGTTTCGCTAATTTGCGCAGACATGTTCTGTACGAGCCTAAGCGACAACATGCGAGATACTGTTGGTGGTCGACGACGGGCATCGCGCGCTGGGGTGGTTGGTCCATCGAGGGATGGGGATGAAGTTATAAAGAGCAATGCGCAAGTCTGCATACCCACACGTTTTGGGATGCAAAGAACCATATAGTTGCTTCCTACGCTTACATTCGTTATACTTTCTTTCAGTGACCTTTTTCATTTTAATCATCTTTCTTTCTACAATTCTACTTCGGATATTCGTTTATTAACCTATAAGTGAACATAACTAGTTATTTTGTCGCAAAATTAATTTTTCATTTATACTACGACAAGTTGCATACATTTAAATTTAGACAGATATATATGTTTTACAAAGTATAAACTGTCAAAGTACTTCTAGATAAAAAAGTTTTGTATGTAAAATACTTTATATCATTGCATTGAGTTTAAAAATGTAATATAACATAATTTAATTTGTATAACTTACGCTTTATTGGTATTCTAGCGACATCATTTCATGTAATTGCACAAATCAACTTACCTGAAAAATAAAAAATGCACAAAATTATTTCCTCAGAATAATGGATATTCAGCTTTGATAATTATTTTATAATTTACGAAATTTGAAGTGTAATTGTCTGTGACGTATTCGCAAGAACGACTGCGCCAATTTAGAGCGCCATCGTTAGATAACGCCGAAACTAAAACGCTAGAACGACACATATCGGCAGGAGGGAGAACAAATCCCTTTCTTATCGACTTTCGCGAATATTCGGTCGAGGAGAGTGGCGGCGCGTCGCGGAGATTCGCGTTAACTGCGCCGAGTGCGCAAGTGTGCTTGTGTTGGTGATGGAACGCGATGATATTGGTGCGTTGACTGCGAGTGTCAGTGCACCTTGGAAATTCACCTACTGCGAGTTCGCGACGGCCGTAGGTCGTTGACCGGGTGCAAAGGAAAGTGGGACAGCACGACTCGAGGAGCTAATGCGCGAGGCCTTGAGATCGCTGACGCATGCGCTCTTAACTATACACTTGCACAGAGAGAAAAGTCACCTAGATAGTTTCCATGATAATAACCAGAATTCTGATTACTTCAAACCAAAAATTAGGTTGCTGTAAGCAAGTCAAATATTCTCAAAAAGTAATACAAATAACAAATAAAGAGATATAAAATAAAATGAAACAAAAATTGTTGACATATTCAAGTTATAAGAGAGATCTTATTTGTTACTGTTTTTATAATTTTCATCCTTAATTTAAATGCAGGAAGGTACGTTTTTTACAATAATGATGGTAAAAGGTGGGGAAAAGTATTTTCCGTAGACTTTATTTATTTATTCATTTATTTTGTTAATGTATTTTTTTAAATATTGGCGCACTAATAATATCATCAACTTTACGGCGATGGACCAGAAAATGTTATATAATGCGTCGCAGCTGAAACGAACTGATGAGTTCGTCGGGCTCAGCTGAACGGAACGCATTAGTCGTCGAGAGCGGTGTCGATGTTAACCGCTCAAGTGCTCTCAACAAACTGATTAATTCGTCTTAGTTACGACGACTTATATAGGTTTCTGCGTCCTATTGCCGCATTGCGAATGATATTATTGGTGCGCTATTGAGACAAGCTGATTTTATTTTTTTATATTTGCTGTATTCTGTACAAAATAATGTAACTACCCAATGCACTCGTTATACGAAATATCGTTCGCAACTTGCGCGGGATTGACAGTTCTCGAATCGTGTGATTTACATCACTCGTCGGCAATTGTCAACTTCCCGCACTAGTTGCGTAATATACCATTACTTTATGGTTTCAGTTTCACTATAAGGATAAACTTACCACTGATTACAATATGTGCATTTTTGTACAGTATACGCAATTGTTATGTAATCATTTGATAAAATGTTCAAAAATATCTTTAGTAATGATAAAAATCTAACATTAAATATTTTATTTTACTCTTCCAGATTGATAAGGAGTCATGGTATTTTTACACATTTTGAAAATCTCTACATTTTTCGAATGGAGAAACATACTCAACATCAAAATAATAATGTAAAAGATCAAAAAATGTGAAACAAATATTTTAACTTTTGAAGTGGGTAAAATATTGTGATAAATTGAATTTAGTTTTTCCTGTATGGTTGATGTTGAATTATTAAAAATTCAATTTTTTAACATACATGGAAAAAAGAATTCTCGTAATTTTCATTTTTACAGCATTGCGACTCCAAAAAACATCTCTTCAAAATGAACCAGAAAAAGTAAAAAAGATTTTCAAAGTAAACTTTATTTTCTCTAATTTTGGGAATAATTTTGCAGCTTTTGTCGGGCTGCAAAGTATACAAAAATTAAAGTACAAAACTAAATTACAATTGAAAAACTAATTATAAAATATTATATTTATATCGATGTATCTTGTAAATAAGCTCCTCTGTCGTTGTGCCGTTGAAAAAAGGACCATGTCCTATATTTTTATGTAGAATATAGCACTTTTTTCAACGATGTAATAAAATAGGAGTTTATTTGCTAGATACGATAAAAAGTACTCTATTTTACATACGAAAATGTTAGAAGTAAAACTAAATTGATTTCGACTATTGAATTGTTGTAAGAGCATCATAATTGTATCATTTAAATGATACAGTTTAATCTAGTGTTACACATTGCGGTAAATAAATTGAAAGAAGGTAATTTTGTCTTCGTTGCTGAATAATTTAGAGGCAATATCAAGCGTTTTTTGCAATGGATTATAGAAAGTGATTGAAAAGTAAGTAGAATTAGTCGGATGTAATCAACGCATCTACTGATTTTGCGTCAACAGATTATGTAATACGCGTTACAAAAATACGTGCACAGAGTTACAATTTGCAAGTTCCCCCCGAGTCGTACCCCGATCGCGATGGTTATGTATTGCATCAAATAAACAGTTTAATTATCATTTGATCGCATTACATTCTTAATTTTGTGAAAATACTCTCTCGTTACGAGTGTCTAGTGAGAATACGAGGGGCACGGGAAGATTGGTCTGTTACGTCTGTGTTATGCACATAAGCGTTACGCAAGTTAAATGATTGGCTTGAAAAAGAAATGCAAAATTGTTCAAAATATCTTGTTTAATTGAAAAAATGCTGACGGCTATTTTTGAGGGAGAAATGAGTTTTTAGGTCAATCCCGGTCAAAAGTACGGTTTTGCGCGGGTTCACATTACAGCAAGTGAAATCTCGATGTAAATGTTGAAAAAAGAAGAAACCAAAAATGATGGCAAAATTGAGAGAATAGTATTAGAGGTGACATGAAAATAGTGTTACTTCTGCAATTGAACGAAACAAAAATAACGCGAGAAATGATAAACAACTGATTGGGCGGGAGAGGAAAATTCGTGTTGCAGTTGACCGGGTTACGGGTCGCGGAGAGTTCGTCGGCCCCGATCAGGCGGTGGGTCGAACCGGGAGAGGGCTGGGAAGTTTAGCTCTGACGTCAGACACACGTGGTCGGACAAAGAAATGGGAGCAAAAGCCCCATAGGGAGCAGAAAAGCACTGCGACGGAGAGGGGAAAGGGGTCAACGATGGTGCCGATGACATCAGTGAGAACGTTCCACTCCACGCGTCCCATTTCGCTAACCACATTTTTTTTATTCCTTTTCCTCTTTTATACAATTTCCTCGCAATGCAATTGCACAGATTTTATTCCTATATCATATTAACTATTTTTGTGCATAACGAGCATTACAAGTATTCTAAATGTTAAATTGATTTCTTAATTAAAAGCATTTATCACATATATCAAAGTACATTTTCTACAAAAATATTGCTTTTCTAACACAAATTCATGAAGAATCAATAAACTTTCACTAAAAAGTATTCTAATTTTTTAATGAATTATACAATAATTATTATCGAACTGCTTTCTAATATTTAATAGAAAATATTGTTCTGTGTCACAGACAATTTTGCATACATTTTAAAACAAGCTTCTGATTTAGTGTTGGGGAGTTTTTTCAATATTAACAAACTGGTGCAATTTATTGCAGACGAGACAATAACAAGTAAATTTAACAAAATGCAGTTTATACTGAGAATCTGTTGAAAAATACGTCAATTACAATCGATTAGATCTGACTTAACTCGAAACAGAGTTCAGTTAGAATTATTTCAGTTAATTCAATACTTAATACTTACAATTAATTGAGTCTAATTTTATATAACATGCTTTACGAGATATTTGTATTCTCATTTTATTATATTTGAGATTAGATTGGAAAACAAAATATAATGCAGAATTTTATAAAAATAACATATTTATCTTATTAGTTTACAAAATTTGTCAATAAATGTGTCGTTTTATCGTTTCTAGTGAAATTTTTGACAATATATTTACGGATATATTGGAGCTACTAAAATTAAACTCGTTAAAAGTCTGTTATTTTTAATATATAGAAATGTTTAATATTCTTCAAAAGCAATTGAAATTCTGTTTAAACTAAAACCAAATCTAAATGTTTTATTATTATAATTAGTTATTATATTTAATATTAATTCATATTTTAAATTGTGTAGTTAAAAAACTACATGATCAAAATTTTTTTAATTGTAGAATTGGAAAAAATATTTTTTATTGGCAAAAGTAATATGCAATAAAAATGAATATTTTTTCAATATTTTTTGTATGGAAATCACATGTATAACTTATTATACATCTTATCAATAATCTCACTTCTAAAACGTTATTTTGGTTTGTTCCAAATTTTAGATATAAAAGATAGTTGCTGAATTGTTTCCATTTAAACATACAAAATTGTTACGATTTTTTGCATTATTCTGAAAAATGAAATGATTAGATAAGTAATAGATTTTACAATATAAATCGATGTAACTTTTATGTAATTATTAATATTTTTGACATTGTATCTACCATAACACACTTACGCACATAATCTTAAACATTTATGTAACACTCTGGACTGACGAGGCTAGTTCTATTTGGAGTGACCTCGTTTAGGGTGTCAAGGGACATAGTTGTGAGTTGGTTTGAAACGAAGATTGCGCTGGTCGGGAAAGCGATATTAAGGACACAATCAGCATGCATATAATTAAATAATATGCGTGAAGAAAGTCATTATTTGCAATATACGATGCACAGAATGAAATCGACAGTAGAAAAATGTGCGAATTAAAAAAAAACTGCTTATTTGTTCTTTTCTGCCAAAGAACAAAGAAGGAAAAGACAACTATAAAAGCAATTTAATGAAAATTCCTAATGCGATGAACAATGAACACTCATAACATAATTTATGAATGAAACGAAACCGTCAGTTTTGCAATCATTATTTGCACAATGCAATTCGTGGAAAGTAGCCAGCGGCATTCGATGCGCGTCGCTTTCGAGACGCGCAAATCGCACGACTTTCACGCTCGACCATAATCTCGTGTACACCCATCTTACTTAATTTACTTTCTACAAGTGAATCGCGAGGTTGCATGATTTCGATTAATGCACTTTTCACAATGCGCTCAATAAACTTCTTCTTGAGACAAAAATATTTATATACAAGTTAAATCAAATATTCTTATTTTATAGTAAAACTATAAAATAATTTAACTAAGGAAAATTATTAAAAATTAATTATAAAATTATTATAAAATTAGTTAATTTTTTTTTAATTTGTTAAATTTTAAATTGTTTATTTTTGTCTTTTTCTGTTTCATAAATTTATAAATATGATTCACATATATTCACATATATTACAACCTTACTCTCTAAATTTGAAAAAGTGAAAATTCACTTTTTTTGGGTGCATATTCACTTTTTTTCAAATGTTATAGTTCGTGTTCTCTGAAAAAGTGAATATTCACTTATTGAAAAAGTCAGAAAAATAACTTATTTAGAAAAAGTGAATTTTAACTTATTGAAAGAGTGAAAAATTATTTATTATTAAAATAATGTTCTTTTATTATATTATTCATGTATTATAAATTACATATTATAATTTTGTCTATTTTCTTGTATATTATATAATTAAAATCTTAGTGAAAAAATTCTATTTCTCCGAGAATCGAACTCAGGTCTCCAAGGTGATAGTCCGATGTCTTCTCCACCATACCAGTCTATCACTTAAAATATGAAACTTAATTGAGAAATGTACTCCTAGCTTATGAAAAAGTAGTTTTCCATTTTTTGGAAAAGTGAATTTTCTTTCACTTATGAAAAAGTAAAATTTTTAACTTTTTTGGAAGTGAACAATTTTTTCACTTATGAATAAGTGCAATTTTTGACTTTTTTGAAGTAAAAAAATGTGTCACTCAGCAAATAAGTGAAATTTTCACTTATTCGAATTTAGAGAGTAGTGTCCGTGTCAGTACTGTTTGTACTTGACATTTCTACTGCACTTAGGGAAATTTGAGAGGAATTTTTACTAAAGAACGTTGTAATCTGAGAACATATTGAAAAAGGCGCAGATTTTACTGCGTATTATACCAATTTTTATTATGTATACGTAGTAAAAATTGATATTAAAGTAGCAATTTTGAAATAAACATTAGTCAAATGTGCTACTTAAATATCAAATTTTACTACGTATAGCAGTAAAATTTGCTCCACTTTTCAATATATTCTCAGACTAGTACGTTCTTTAGCAAAAATTCATACAAAATTAGTAAATATCCAATATGGAAAATGCCAACATTATAACAATTTCACAATCAAACCAATGTTGAAACAATGTCGGCTGCCGACATTAGCTTATCAACGTTGGACCAACGTTGTATTCACTGTTACGCCAGCGTTAATACAGGATTGTTAGCCAATGTTAATAGCCAGTTTTTGTCCGACGTTGGACCGACGTTTTAGCCCAGTATTAACTGACTACATTTTTCATAATTAAATTACTGGCTTATCAGCGTTGAACCATCGTTGTATTCACCGTTATGCCAGCGTTAATGCAGGATTGTTTGCCAACGTTAATAGCCAGTTTTTGTCCGACGTTGGACT